>JALPSE010000062.1:11486-48869 GCA_030558545.1 Bipolaris gigantea
AGCCCTGTCCCAACGACTCCCGAAAACGGCACCAACACGCCCTCCGGCAATGTTGACTGCACTCCATGCGACAACGATGGCGCAGTCGTCTGCATTGGCACTAGCCAGTTCGGTCTCTGCAACCACGGATGTGTGGTTGCCCAGCCCCTAGCCAACGGCATGTCTTGCATTGGTGGCGCTGTTGTCGCCTCGGTCAAGAGGCGATCTCTCCACTTCCCTCGCGCACACCTCCACCGCCGCCACGGAGCCTCTCACCTCATCTAAGCGTCACGGCTCATACAACTATCAGGTGCGCAAGACGTTCCTGTATACTCAATTCAGCCGTTGGCTACGAAACACATCATTTGGAGTTGGAAAATTCGGATAGGGACATATATGGTATGGATTGGGGAGGTCTTTTGGGTTTTGGTGTTCATATCTCCAGTCACACGCGGCAGATACCTCTTGGGTCTTGCTCGTGACATATCTTCTTCTTGTGATCTACTTTTGTTATGTTCTTTCTTCCATGTTCAGCGCTTGGCTCGGCTGACATGCATTGTTTTTTTTCCTTTATCGATGAAAGAGAAGTCTTGTGCCAAGTCTCGTGACTACGAGCTCTGCATACACACTATCTGTTGTACAATACTCAATGATAACGCTCATTTTTTACCCAAACCCCATTCTCTTCATTTGTGGTTGTGATGCTCAGTCCATTGTGCCTGTTTCGTTGGTGTTTCGTCACAAACTTAACAATTGTTAGTAAGAAGCAAGGGTGGATGCAAAGCATTCCTTGTCAGGCCAGGCAGGATCCAATGTAACTGCCTGATGTGACAGACTTGTCTGGCTGGAGTGGAGCATCACACTCCGCCATGCTGCCTTGCTCGCGAGGCGTGCATTGCTGCATCTCCTATTCTTTGGTATTACGCATCTGCTTGTTGCAAGCAGAACCTCGAGCCTATTCACCGGATTATGACGTTATTAGGCTGCTGATTGGTCCGCCCCTCAGTGAACAGACAGCACAACCTGGCTTGCCTTTTGCATTCCCACTCTCGGCCCTACCAAAGCCCCTCACCACATTGCACACACGAGAGCACGCGACGAGACAAAGTGCGACACCCTGAGCAGATACGGTGGTTTGAGGTATTATCTCGTGTTGTCGGCCCAAGGTATTACATAGGAGGAGCGAGTCTCGGCCTTCGTTTCGCACGTTGCCGCCACTTGAGCTTAGGAGGTCATTGCGCTCGCCCCACTACCTCGTTACCCTCACCTCCACCGTCTCCTGGCGCTCACCTTCTACGGCGTACAGCACAGACCGCCCAACATGGAAAACCAGCAAGATGTCGACCAGACAAAGTACATTGACAATGCCATCCGCGCCGTGCGGGAGAAGAAGCCTCTCCCCGAGATTGACTTCACCCTCCATACTATGGAAGACGGCAGCCAAGTAAGCACTCAAGAACGTGTCTGCAAAGGTATGCCTGTTTCACAGCTTTTGCCTGGCTTGTCCGGCTGTTTCTTTCATTTCCGCTGGACGAAACAGCCCGAGTAATGTGCTAACGGCGCTGTGCCTACCAGACGTGCAAGCACCCGCCTTCCACCCGCCCACCGACGAGCAATTCTTCTCACCGCAAGATCGCACCAAGCCCAATATCCAGTTCCTCAAGCAGCACTTTTACCGCGAAGGCCGCTTGACCGAACAGCAGGCGCTATGGATCATAAAAAAAGGCACGGAGATTCTAAAGTCGGAGCCCAACATGTTGGAGATGGACGCTCCCATCACTGTCTGTGGTGATGTCCACGGCCAGTACTACGATCTCATGAAGCTCTTCGAGGTCGGTGGCGACCCAGCAGAGACGCGCTACTTGTTCTTGGGTGACTACGTTGATCGTGGATACTTCAGTATAGAGGTGAGACATGCACAGCTGCGAAGCTTGCCACATGCAATTCGCTGACAACCGCAGTGTGTTCT
This sequence comes from Bipolaris gigantea, assembly GCA_030558545.1. NCBI lineage: Eukaryota > Fungi > Ascomycota > Dothideomycetes > Pleosporales > Pleosporaceae > Bipolaris > Bipolaris gigantea. The sequence goes on from JALPSE010000062.1 coordinate 13,435, forward strand.
GTACCTATGGTCCCTCAAGATTTGGTACCCAAACACCCTTTGGCTCCTCCGCGGAAACCACGAGTGCCGTCACTTGACCGATTACTTCACCTTTAAGCTCGAATGCAAACACAAGTACTCCGAAGCCGTGTATGAAGCATGCATGGACTCTTTCTGCGCATTGCCTCTGGCTGCAGTCATGAACAAGCAGTTTTTGTGCATACACGGCGGATTGAGCCCTGAACTTCACACCTTGGACGACCTCAAGACCGTATGTGTTACTGTTGACACCTCTAGCACTGTAGCTGACTGTTGTAGATTGACCGCTTCCGTGAGCCGCCAACGCATGGTCTCATGTGCGATATTCTGTGGGCTGACCCACTCGAGGAATTCGGCCAAGAGAAGACCAATGACTTCTTTGTTCACAACCACGTTCGTGGATGCTCATACTTCTTCTCGTACCCTGCTGCATGCGCTTTCCTTGAGAAGAACAACCTTTTGTCTATTATCCGTGCACATGAGGCCCAGGATGCTGGCTACCGAATGTACAGGAAGACACGGACGACTGGTTTCCCCAGTGTCATGACAATCTTCAGCGCACCCAACTACCTGGATGTGTACAACAACAAGGCTGCTGTGCTTAAGTATGAGAACAATGTCATGAACATTCGGCAATTCAGTAAGTCCATGTCACTAGGTAGTGGGCTATAAGACTAACACTTCCAGACTGCACACCTCACCCGTACTGGTTGCCCAATTTCATGGACGTCTTCACATGGTCATTGCCATTCGTCGGAGAGAAGAGTATGTGGGACAGATCGAATCTGTGAGCACTTTTACTAACTATTCTTAGTCACTGACATGCTCATTGCTATCTTGAACACCTGTTCCAAGGAGGAACTCGAAGAGGAGACACCCAGCTCCTTGGCTTCTGGACCATCTTCGCCTTCTCTCTCAAACCTGGACCCAGATTCGACCGAATTCAAGCGTCGTGCCATCAAGAACAAGATTCTGGCCATTGGTCGCCTCTCTCGAGTATTCCAAGTGTTGCGCGAGGAGTCTGAGCGAGTTACAGAGTTGAAGACAGCTTCAGGAGGTCGACTCCCGGCTGGTACTCTGATGCTTGGCGCAGAAGGAATTAAGCAGGCAATTCACAGCTTCGAGGACGCGCGCAAGGTCGATCTGCAGAACGAAAGACTGCCACCAAGCCACGAGGAAGTACGGAAATCTCAGGAAGTCAGTCGAGAGCAAGCTCTTGAGAAGGCAACCAAAGAGGCAGAAAACGATCAGGGCCTGGCTACTGTGGCAAGGCGCATTAGCATGTAAGTATTGCTAGATGGTGGTGCAGTATTGTCGTACAGTGGCTAATATGCGCAGGTCATCTGGATCCAGTCGCAACCGAAAGAGCTAGGCGCGATTTGCGCGTTCGCGATCGGAGAGCGAAGCCGTGAGACGAGTCATGACATGACATGCTGGTTTGGTTGTTGATTTCGGTATTGGCGGGCTACCCGATGTCATCAGCATACCATTCAGGCGTATTTAACGTTAAAGGTATCACCCTACGATGACGGGTGGTAATAATTTGCTGGTCGACTGCTGCGGCTTTATTGAGCCGACTCTTCGTTGAAACACAATCAGTTCACGTGCCTAATGTACCAGTGGTTTTGTTGCTGTGAATGTACATAGTATGTGGTGATGGCGGATGAGATGAGATGAGATGAGATAGTGGTGGCTAGCGCACGTGCGCGGGCCGAAGCTAGCTTTGCCGACCTACGTCAATTGCAGTATTGCAGAGGATGATAGTAATGCTCAACCTCAAGCCCGATGCCTCCATGGGTGGCCTCAGTGCCGCGACTGACCATCTTTCGCAAGACAGGGTCGATTGATCGGATTCCGCTTGCGCTCCGCTGTCGCAATGTCTCAAAGTCGCCATGTACGAGTCTCCGCGCCCGCTCCGCATCGACGCATGTCTCGCCGACTGCGATAAATCTGCGCCCCAATGTCCCGCCACGCAACCAGGAGCTATACAACGCCCTATCCGCTCTCAGTAGAGCTGCAGAGACACATGTCAACATTAGCAGATTACAGCTGGCATTGCGAGGCCTGGCCGCCCAAGACGCAGTCACAAGAGTCGCTGGTACGGTGCACACGCAATTGAGTGCGAGCGGCGCAGGCGCTGACAGTGGCATACAGTCCTTGGGTTGAACAGCCAACTAAGCGCACAACAACTGGCACGGCTGTTGCTTGCTGACCCATTGGCCACTGAAGGGCAATGGGAGAAGGAGCTGGCCAAGGCAGGCGTCGGCAGTGAAAATGCTGTGTTGCTCAAGTGGGTGCCCTCAGGTCGCTGCAACGAGGGCGCAACAACTGACATGTCTGCGCAGGTACGGCACTGACCCCGACGATGTCACACCATCACCACTGTATAGAGTTCTCGCCGTTCCGTCGCGCGTTCTCCAGTTGCACAACCTCGAGGTCCTTGTTTCGACGGTAAATGTCAGTGTCAACAAATCCGCTCCTCATGTGCCAACAGAGAGCTGCACCGAGTCGCTGTTGGTCCCCAAACTTCAAGCTACTTCTGCCAGAGGATTACCAGTCCCATACCCGGTGCACAAGACGTTAATATTAGGAGAGGGACTCGACAGTGCCATATCCTATGGACGATTTTCAGCCGACGGTCTTGATGAGATGCAAGACATGGTGAGGCTAGCTATTGATTTGCCAGTGCCATCGACCGATTCAAGTTCAGATCCCAAGGCCGAAAGTGCCGCTATCAACATTGCAGTTGGTACCAAAGGACTTGACAGCTTCCGTGAGTCTATCAAAAATGCGACTATTTACGAGCGAGCTTGGTTTCAGAGCGGGCTGCCAACATTGTCTCAATGGCTGGTTCAGGATCTGAAGACTTCCAATGGCATTAAGCCTCCACTGAGGACGCTTATAGCTTCTGTTGCAGATGGTGTGGAAGCAAGTGTTGCAAAAGAAGATGCCGCTCAGTCGCAAAAACTTGCAACCGTTCAAACTGACGAAGAGATCACTGCATCGATTCTTGGCCATCTCGAGACCTGGGCTGAGAAGTCGCACGCTGAGCTCCGCGACCAGCTTGACGAAGCCTTTGCAGCGAAAAACTGGCACAAGCTAGCCTGGTGGAAGCTGCTCTGGCGTGTCGACGATGTCACAATGATCAGCTCCGAGATCCTCGAACGACATTGGCTTGTCTCTGCCGAGAAAAACAGTGTCTATCTGGCCGGTCGCATGAACCAAGCCGGGTATCCCGATGAGATCCGACGTCCCGTTGCATCCAGCATACCCGAAGCCACAACTGCAGACACCGCGCCCACAGCAGAGAACCAACGACTAGACCTCTCAACCACCGTCCGCAAACCGACACCTTGGCACGAGCAAATCTCCACCGCCCGCACCTCGCTCATTGCCGACACCGTTCCCCCCCTCCAAGCCCTCGCCCAACGTCTCCTCGTCCAAACCTTCGGCACAACCTCCCTCTCTACCGCCGCATCTGCCCTCCTCTACCTCTCCCTATCTTCCTTTTCCGTCTTTGAAGCCTCTGCCGTCGCAGCCCTCGGCCTCACCTTTTCGCTGCGCCGCACCCAGAGATTGTGGGAGGGCGCCCGTGAATCATGGCGGGCTACCGTTACGGAGGAAGGGAGACGCACGCTTAAGAGTGCGGAGGAAAGTGTCAGGTTTATCGTCGAGAGTATGAAGAAGAAGGAGGGGCCTGAGGGGGAGGAGGAGGAGGATGTGGCGAGGGAGAGGAGGGAGGCGAGGGAGGCGGTGACGAGGGTAAGGGAGGTTTTGGAGAAGATGGATGCGATGGGCGAGGATAAGACAAGGGGAAGCGGACAAGGTGTATGATAGTGTACGATAGAATCCATATGCTTGACTGATGGCATGATGTGTGCGTGTGTATAAGTGGAGATTTCGGAACGTCTAGCCCTCGCAACACACGACACGTAAACAAGGTGCATACCCATGTGTTCCCTACGTACCCTAGATACTATACGGTTCTTCCCGTACTGTTTACGACCCAGTACCAGAAATGAGGGCACCGAGTAGATGTTGAATGCAAGTGTAGAGGCAAGGGAGGGGGGGGGAATAAAGGGTGGATTTTGGGGTAGAGGAAAGGGCTTCTCTGCTGAGCGATGACTGTGGTTGGAAGACAGTCAGGCATGGCTGAGTTTCGAGTTTTGGAATAGCAGTCGAGGAAGATGCCGTGCACCGCGAGTTGGTATTCACGACACACTCTTTTCCCGCAGTGTGGAATGCATTCATGGCAAGCTAGACCTACTTTTCAAGTAGGAAATGGACAGAGTCATGACAAAATGAGTGGAATTGGCTGAAACAACTACAAAATGATTGCAAAGTACTGTAATGACTATCCCCCAAGATACATAACAATTTATCCATGTTAGGGCATATCAACATCCCCCTTGCGCAACACCACTTAGAATTCCTCCCCGAGCCTGGGCTTGCCTCCCTTCCAGTCATCCCTCTCGTAGTACCGGAAGACAAGATCGTATCCATCCAAGTCATGGACGATACGATCAACACGACGGTAACCAGGAATCACCTCCATTCTCTTGCCCTTGTCAGCATTCTTCAAGGGCGGCTCATCAGCGGTGGGCTTGGCCTCGAAAAGAGTGACGCTGAACCTGCCAGGCTTGAAGATACCAACAACATGCTCGACAATGTCGGCAGTCTCACGACCACTCTGGCGAGCAGGCACGTTGGTCTCAAAGGAAGCGTAAGAGCATTGCGGCTCAGGAGTCACGTGTACAGTGAAGTAGTGCGTAGCGTCAGAGCCCTTCTTGGAACCATTGGGGGCACCGCCAGGAGCAGGGATGACACCATTAGCCGAGAAGCCGCATGGCGTGAAGAGATAAGCATCGATACGGGCATCAGGATACTTGGTGGTAGGGTAGACGTCGGCTAGGCCACAGTGTTCGGAAACGACCGTACCAAGCGTGTGGCCTTCAGTAGTCAATTCCTCAGGAAAGGTAAGCTCCTCGTCCGAGTTGAAACCAGAGTGGTCAGAAGATGTCTGCTCGAAGACATCGAAGCTGTCATCCGAGGTGTGGGTGTTGGCAGCGGAGTCGAGGACAGTAGAGCCACCCAGACTCTCGGTGTGGCCATTCTCTTCCGAAATGGTGCCCAGGGATTGGATAGCGTTTTTACGAGCCTCACGGACTCTTTGGAGGTAGCGACCTTCCGCAACCGCACTTGCGTCCTCTAGATAGAACTGACGGGCGTTCTTCTCGTCGAGGTCGGTCATCAGGACCTCCAGAGTCTCATCCTCCTCCTCATCGGTGGCCTGCTCGCGCAAGAGACGCTGGGGGTGGCTCACAAATTTGGTCTCAGTGTCTGGCTCCGACCTCTCCTCACCTGGACTAGGAGGGGGAGTAAGGCTGGTGTCGGGGCCTGTGATGTAGAGATACCAGTGCTCGCCGTTCATCTTGCCAATCATGTAGGCGCTGCCGCCCTTGAAGCGGTCGTCAAGGTAGCGGACTTCGTCGCGCCAGCTGCGGTGAGGACCGCGCTGCTGGTCGGGGTAGAGAAAGTTCTTCCTACTGTAGAAAACGCGGTATGGTGTGGCAGCTGGTGCGACGCCCGACGCCCTGGGGGCGACGTATGGAAAGCCAGCATCAGCAGCGATTTCCAGCATGCGGGTCAAGCCCCAGAGCAGAGTCGTAGTGCCGCAGGTCTTGAGTACGACTTTGTGGGGAAAGACGAACATGCTCGACTCGGAGAGAAGATAGGCATCGACATGCTCAGATTCAATAACAGAGAGAACCTTGCAGTTGACCAGATCGAGCATGTCCTTCCATACTTCGGCTGACACCTTCTTCAAGCCGAGGGGGCCGGCCTGACCAGGCAACTCAGTAGCAGAGGGGCTGAACCATACTTCCAAGAGCTTCTCGGGGCCCTCGAACGAGTTTGTGGAATCGAGGTCGATGGTGGCCTCCTTGTTGATGGTCAAGTGAGGGGTGCCAATGTGCGATGAAGGCGAGGCAGTGTAGTGCTGGGGGATCTCGGTAGCGACCATTTCTTTTACTGTGTGACTGGCACGGAATCGGAGCTTATGAGGCTAGGAAGCGGCTTGCTAGTGTTGAATGGAGCAAACTGGGAGGGTGGGCTAGCTGTGAAGCTGTGTGCAGCACAACCTCGCTCAGACAAGCAATGCGGTGCTCGCCTGAGAAGAATTGGCCCACAGGTCGTGAGGGTTAGGCGAGGCTGGCGTATGCCAGCAGCAGTGGTTGTGGAAGTGTAAGAGCGACCGTAGTCGATGTTAGGGAGGGCGCGCGTTGAGGGGAATAAACGAGGCCTTTCGCCGGGGAATGGTGGCAGCCGATGGGGTCCTCGCAATACCAGATTCCGATACCCTGAGCAAGTATCGGGTCCAGCAGACGAGGGGATCTGCTTCAAAGACTAAGAAAGATGGGTAGTGGGGTGGAAGTGGGTGGTGTAGTTGGTGTTATCGAGGCCTGTGGGTATAGAGGTCAGCGCCGTGTTCGCCGTGAATGGTGTACTTACACAGAACTCACTTCGCAGGCTTGGACAGAAAGCGTACCAGGTCCTCGCGACGCATAGAATAGCCGAAGCAGGCGACAACAGGCGGACTGCTGGCTACAAAGGCTTATGCAACAGCAGAAGCTGGGGATAACAGTGCGTCTGCCAGCGCGGCGGCGGTGTTTTGATAGGGGCGTGGAGCACAGAGATTAAACAATGGGCGACCACGACGCTGGGCGCTGACGACCGACTGTGAGCAATCAGTCGCCAAACTCTTGCAATCAAAAGTGCGTGGAGGCGGATGCAGGCGCAGATGGGAGCAAGAGGCAATAAAGCAATGTGTGACTAGGCAGAGGAAGAGAGAGAAGCAGGAGCATACGTACAGCGGATGGTGTTGCAGAGTGGGCTGAGGAGGCAAAATTCTACGTGGCAGTAGTTGTTGGGGCGACGTTGTGGAAGCTTTGGGCCTTCACGCGACAGGCATTTTTGACGAGTGCGGTGTTTTTGCAGCAGGACGTCACCGCCCATTCCAAAGTGGCTGGAGCGTTCGCGCCAAACGGCCGCTTAAGGCCCGACGCTGCCTAAACTTGACCAAGCGACGTCATCACCCAGGCATATGGAAAGCTGTCCCTTTTCTTCTTTGCCATCCACCTACTCGATCCATCTCTCATCAATTCATTTGTCTGTCCATCCACCAACCCCTACCAACCCCTACCAGCCCCCACCAATCCCTACCAACCTCTCACTCTCCCACTACCACTGTCATCATCATAACCCTCTCATCTCATCCCGCACCAGACGCATTGGCCCAATGTCCCATCATTCCATATCACATGCAGCAATGCAGAAAAGCCACACCTCCAGAACATGACCATGCTAGATCCCCACATCCCCATATCCCCTTGTCGACGATTCGACAAAACCGTCCACCACCTCTGCTCCGCTCCGCTACGGTATCATCGGTATCATCGGTATCATCGGCTCCAGGATACGCCAGCCTCGTGTGCCGCAGTGCCACCGGCATACTCCCGGCGACCAGGAACACGCATCCCTACACTTACATACGCCATGGTACCGCTATACCTTTTGCAGCTCCTCATAGCCTCCGCCTTAGTCTTTTCCCAGCTATAGCAACATACTGCGGCCATCATATACCTATAGCCTCAATCCACACCTCTTACTACTCACCTACCCTTTCTGGTGCTTTGAATACGATCCGTCCCTTCTCTGCCATGCTGCTGAAACACTCCCGTAGATCAATAACTAGCGTGTCAGGCATCTCGAATCCTGGCAGCATCGTGGATCGTCCGTTGTGTCGCTTGACCCACGACATGTCCCAGAAGCTAGTGCCCCACATCAGAGGTGCAGAGGAATTGCTATTGTGCGGAAGAAATGTCGATACTCCGAGTGGTGTCGGTATATAATTGGAATACCATGAAGCCATTGTGTCAATGTATGCACGGCGCAGCCATCGAAGGGCCTAGGGTTGCTCATCAGCTGCCATACGAGATTGGGGGCCGAATTGGATGATGCTCACTTACCGCTTCAGGTCCCGGCAGCCACTGCAACATTGTAAAATTTAACACCTCTGTCGGACTCCATGTATATCTCTTGCCATCGCTCTCCTCCTCTCTTGCAGTATAGTCCGGAGACTGTGGCATGTGCCCCGATGGTACTTGGCCAACTTCAACCTGCCCCTCATCACTCTGATGCATCTCTAGCTCAACCGGCGAAAGGAACGGGCTCCTCGGTCTGCCCGAAAATGGACGTGGAGCAACATCTCGCGTATGTATGATGTCCAAGAGTGCTGCAAGCAAACCGACGGGCGAGTCACACAATGAAAACGCCAGTGTTTGCGGTCGAAGCGAGTAGAGACAATGTAGCGCCGGTCGCAGAGGTTGACTACTACCCATCTCATTCTGCGACCTCAAGCCCTCCCTCCGCTGTCCAGATCGTGGTTCGACATCACTACCAACATATCCAAAGCTTAACAACGGTATCTTTGCCTGTGTCAACCCCGCAATCCGCCACTTGGCATACTGCAGCGGACTCCGTCTGCACGTCGGCGCCTTGAACGCTGGATTCACCGTATGCACAGCGAGACAAGCGTTCGGATACCTTATCGCTAGTACACGACAAATACTGAATCCCCTGCCGAAAAGTCAACACCGGGCCATTATTCATGCATGCAACTAACTTACCACCCCGTCCCATGCGCAACAAACTCGCCGTATCCCAATCTCCCCATCAACTCCAAAAACACATCTGCCGTACCCTCCAACCCAAACCCTTCCTGCATACTCGCATCGCTAAACCCAAAACCAGGTATACTCGGTGCCACAACATGGAACGCTTGGGGTACCGCACCACCCATATCAGGTACGTACTGCGGTTCCGCCAGCGCATGGATGATGCGTTGAACCTGTATAAACGACGAGGGCCATGTATGCGCTAGTAGCAGTGGAATAGCGCCCGGTCTCGTCGACCGCTTGTGTACAAAGTGCACGCGGAGAGATTGCGTTCCTGAAGGAGACGTAGTACGGATTGTTGTGCGGAATTGAGGGAGGAGGGAATTGAAGCGGGATTCGGCGGCGCGCCAGTCGTAGGTTTCTAGCCTAAGTGTAAGCAGGTTGGGTTAGTAGATTTGAAAAAGTGACGTTGGCAGTATCAGGGAGGAAGGGAAGGGAAGGAGAAATTAGAAGGCAGTACCAGAAATCCAATAAAGGTTCAAGAACACGCTTCGGTGTACCGTGCTCCCACATACGCTCTTCGGGTAATTCCAGTTCCCGTGGCAGACGTGTTAGTTCGAGTTTCTTTCTTGTAAGTTCCAAGTATTTGGACGATACCTAGTATACATACGTATTAGATAGATGTTTGCAGTTGGGGAGAGAAGAAGGGAATACGGTACATGCATACTATACGTAGTTATGGCTTCATCGCCATGTGCCACCGACCCCATGGTGTATCGCACACGCAAAGGGGGTTTAATCGTTTGGCGAAAAAGGAAGTCGTCGAGAAATGAATGCGCTCCACGAAACCGTCCGAGTACAATGTCAACGGTGAAGGCAACACCAGAGCAACCCATACAAAAGTAAATCACCACAAAACACACGATTGCACTACCACGTCGGAGATGAAGAAGAACAAAAGTCTAAGACGAACGAAAAAAGGGGGGGCGGTCCATGGAAAGTACAGGGTATGCATAGCACACTCCACCACACCGCTCTATGTATGTATATCCCCAAGAAACATCACCCCATCGTCACCCGCACTGCACACACACACAACACATAGCTTGCGCGTCTCCGCATGACAAGGCTTCAAGCCACCAAAAGGGTCTCTTCGCGCCCAGACGGTCTAGAAGCCGGACGGGCTTCGTCGGGGTAGAGTGGTAAATCCACATCTACTCACTATCGCTGGGGGAAGGGGGGTTGGTGTGGCAAATGGAACATGGTATGTATACATTGAACCCGCAGGGCTGTGGCTGTGCAAGGTAGCACAAGTGATCGACATGAGAAATGTCGGGATAAGGATGGTAGGGCTTACATGTAAAGAGCAACCCATGAAAACAAGGCACACCAATCACAGGGTCAAATGATGCACTTGCCATCATGTCCGAAACCTACGGGAAGAAAAAGGCTAGTGGCAAAAAATGCTTCATTCGCCGCCTCATCTCCGTTCGCGTTCCAACCTGCAGAAAGAGGGCGTCGCGAGTAATAATCCATGTGTGCTTTGATTTTAAAACATGTGTCTAATGGGTTGTTACTCTGATCAACGAAAAAACAAAAGGCACGCGAGAACAAGAGCGAGGCTTATACGTCTCTCACGCTCGCCGCGCCGCCAGGGTGACCGCTGCTGGTCGAGGAGGGCGAGCGTTGCGCGGCTTGAGCAGCCACGCCGCGCAGGTTGAGCGAGCCAATTCGCTGCACTAGATTACTGCCCACGGCATCTACAGCGCCTCGCGGTTGGAGGAGCGAGGGCGCGGTAGCAGCTGCTTCTTGCACCTTGAATAGCCGGATGCTAGTGTTATTCCATACTCCAGCCGTGCCCTTTGCTACAAGCATCTCCGCTGCGAAGACGAAACCCCAGAGTAGTGACTCGTACCAGCCAAGTGACAGCGGAGACCACTCGAATAAGTGTACCCTGATAGGGCATGGCTCGATGCCGCGCACTTCGGTCTCGAGAATAATCTTTAGAGCTTCTGCTGTATCATTCGAGTTTCCTGAGGCGGGCAATTTGGGGCCAAGCTCCGATATCAGCATGAGGATAGTATGCAGCGGCAACTCCGAAAGCCATCCTTCCAACTACAGACCATGTTAGCAAATGTGTATGGTTCAAATAAGATGACTTACCCATGGGACGGACGGCGTAAAGAACTCATTGGAAGCCATTGCCGGACCGGCTGCGCTGTGCAAACTCGTCATGCTGTTTTGCCTAGAAAATGCTGGCTGGCCTACTGGTCGCTTGCCTCGTGCCTTTTCTGACATACCCCTTAGTTGCAAAGGCACTGAATCATCTACGGACGAGGCTATTGATGCACTTCTTGAAGCGCCCGAGGGTGATTGTGGAGGAGATCTGATTGGTCCAGATGTGCGCGACGCATCTACTTCCTCGTCCGAATCATCGTCGTCGCCAATTGCAAAAGCGCCGTCTTCTTCCGGCACATTGCCCAGGGTGGGTGTCCGCGCGACTATCGGGCTTCTTAGACTATCTATAGAGTTTGTGCGTGCCATATCTTCTCCGCCCTCCTTTCGTAGTTGGTTCTGGCGCTCAAGCTCCTCTTGGCCGCTTTCGAGCGTGAAGTCTCGGAGCGCTTGGAACCGCTTCCGTGAACGCACAATCGCGTAGACGAGATTTGGGTTGTCTGATAGTAGCTTAGTAACTAGCCAATGGCGATTGTGTCCATCGTACTTACGGGGATACTGGTGCTCTATTATGGCATTCAAGACTTCTAATAGCGAGTGCAGAAGTGTGTGGTTGTTTTCGTTGGCAAGTAAGAAGCTGGGCGAGGACATGGATGCAAAAAGCTGCAGTAGCTTTGAGCTGGTCGCGCGCCCAAGATTTTGAACGTAGGCAGCGATGTTGTTGAGTATGGCAAGCAGCGCAGGGTATATCGCATCAAGCTTGCCTTTGCTGGTGGTAAGTAGTGTATAGATTGACTGACCTGGTTAGCAGGCGTATGACGATTGTTGGTTGGGCCACATACTGTGATGACGTAGTCGGCATATGTGCCATGAAAGTTCGGTATCCGGATGCTGACCGGAAGCGACTCTTGGCCTTCAAATGTCTTATTGAGGCTCTTGCCAAACTGTGGCTCGACGCTCAGTGTCTGGAGAACGAAGATGCACATACGCACAAGACCCTGCTTGGATGGATCGTTGCGCTGGTCAATGGCGTAGTACAAAACTAAGACAACAAAGTCATGGGCTCTGTCAGTGTCAATGATGAAGGAGCGGAAGCGCTTGTTGCATTGCAGCGCCTCCCAGAAGAGCATGATCATCTCCGGTGCCCATGTCAGCGACTTGTGGCTGCCGGGGAGATAGGATGTGTTTGCTTGAAGCTAGCGAGTGTTAGCCAGCAGATGTGTAGTAAATTTGCGTGTTGCGTACTGGCTGATTGAGGATTCTGGTCATGCCATCAACGAGAAACTGGAAATCTTGTGGACGGTGCAGACGACCAAGGAAGTGACGGAAGAAATTCTTGGGCGCTGGGCCATTGCCAGGCTCAGGGATGGGGTACAGGACGAGTACCAACAGTAGCTGCAAACAGTACGTGACCAAAATCTGCCGCTGGTCCTTGAACACGACGTGGTCGTAGGGCACGCGCCATGTTGCGGGGTTGTACTTGAGCGTCTGTGGGGGATCAGCGAGTACACGAGCAAGTGACGAGGGACACGCACAGTATTGAGGAGCGAGCAGAGCACGGACAAGACGACCTGCTTGTCTGGACATGTGGCAATGTATGTGATTGCCTTGACGCCTTTTACTGGCAGCACGCCTGCAATTGGTTAGAATCGACGTCACGTGTGTGTGCATGGTAGGATGCATACCCGCCGACATGTACATGGACTTGCTGGCCAGGGTGAGGAGCAGGCGCAAGATCTCGGTCCTGTTGCTTTCAAACTCCTTTGTGGATGCTACGGGTGTGTTGCAGCCGACGCCGCTCTGCCAGATGGCATAGCTGACCTTGTTCTTGCCCGGGGCGACCTTGGGCAGGGTGAAGTCGGAGAAGAAGAGCAAGTCGATGAGGGTGTCGATGATCTCCTCGGCCAGCGGCTTGGCCTTTTCAAACTCGGGCTCCTTCTCTGTGGGCGTTTGTTCGGGGTCGGCTTCGTCGAAGATGACCTCGCTGCGCACAAGCTGGCCTCTACGACTGCGCTTGCGACGCTCCGCCCAAAAGAACTGGTCCTCCCACGTATCGAGATGGTCGGCCTCGTACAGAAAGGGCAGCAGGCGGGTGAGGACACGGATGCAGTTGAGGGCATCGCGGTCCGGGGCGAGGTCGGGGTCTGGGAACGAGGGGTGGTTGCGCAGGACTATGAGGCGCGAGGTGACTGCGAGCACCAGTGTTTCGAGGTTGGCCAAATTGTTGTCGCGGGTGCGGCGGATGTCTGCGGGCGAGAAGAGGGAGAAGACATCCTCGGTGGATTCGGGCAGCTCCCAGAACTGGCGGCCATGGTCAGCAGAGGAGCAGGACATGAATTCAGCAGACAGCATACACCGGTCCAGTAGACATCGTCGGCAGGGATCTGCTTGGGTTCAGACAGGCGGAAGATGCCCTGCTTGAAGGAGAGTTTGGAGTCGGATGCGCCCATTGGGAAGCATGCTACGTCTTCATGCGCTCATTCTGCGGGGAGAGTGTCTATATGTGGGGGTGTATGTATATACAGGCGTGGGTGGGTGTTTATCTGTGTAGTATGAGTGTCTTCTGGCCAGAAAGCAGTGCAGCCTCGCTGACAGGGACAAGGTGACGTCGGCCGCCCAGCTGCACACCCACCCGACCCAATCCACCCCCTGGCCATTCACATGTTTTCGTGTCTCGGCGCGTTATCTTTTACACACACATATATTGAGAGTTTGTACATATTGTTTGCCTCGCTGACACTCGTCGAGTGGATATTTACGCGCTTGTACCAAGGTCCTCACTAGTAAAGTCAGTAGGTTCTGGGCTCTGCTGCAGGGACAGTGCCACTCTACTACTGTAGCCTTACATAATCACTGCCTTGCCCTGCCCTGCCCATGATACATCATATCGGCGACTGCTGCCTGCGTATCCTACCCGTTCTTATTTTACTCCCTTCCGTCTGTCCTTCCCTTCCTCCATCCTCGTCCTCGTCCTCGCCTGCCCCTACCCTCACCCCCGTGTCCTCGTCTCCAGCCGTCCATCTGCAAATCCCCACGCCTGGCGCGCGCCCTTGCCACCCGCACTCCGCCATACAAGAGAGCACTCCGCCACCATGCCGCCAAAACGAAAGCTTGCACAGACGGCTGCCGACGCTGAGGCTGAGGATGGCTGGGACGATAACGATGAGGGCCCCATGAGCGATCAAGAGACGTTCGATCAGCTCAAGGAAGAGTTCGATGTCAAAGCCATGACGAAGCGCGCGCGCGCTGGCCGCGTCCGCGACGCTGCAGCCGATCTCTTCAGAAAGTCGGACCAGTGGAGTGCGCCTCTCAAGTCGGACCACTACAACCGTCCGCTATGGGTCAATGATGCGGGCGGAATCATCCTCGAGTCCTTCCATCCTCTCTTCGATGAGGCCCAGGACTTTTTGATCAACATCGCCGAGCCGCAGTCGCGTGTCTCCAAGATGCATGAATACCAGCTCACAACCCACAGTCTGTTCGCTGCCGTTAGTGTTGGTCACTCTAAGCAAGAAATCATCGAGAAGCTTGACCGCTACTCCAAGACTGCCCTGTCTGAAGCCATCATCCAGTTTGTTGAAAAGTCTACGTCCGCTTTCGGTAAGGCCAAGATTGTGTTGAAAAAGACGCTGTCCTACATAGAAAGCGAGGATCCTGCCATCCTCCAGAAACTTCTCCGTGACCCCGTCGTTGCAGAGTGCAGGGCTGATACAACCGATGGCCTTATCAAAGAAGCTGCACCCAAGATTGGCCAGATGGCGATCCCGGGTACTAAGCTAGCCGCTGGGGCAAATAACATGGCACAACAGCAACAGCCGGAAGCTGCTCAAAATCCTGCTCCCAGCGATATGATTGCTACACTGCGCGAGGACGACGACGATGAAGAGGTCGCCCAAGTCCACTCGTTCCAAATTAAGAGTGAGGAGCGTGAAAAGGTTGTGAAACGTTGCCGGGCCATTGGTCTACCACTGACTGAAGAGTACGACTTCAACAATGACGATACCAATCCAAACTTGGAAATCGATCTCAAACCACACGCCCAGATTCGATACTATCAGGAGAAGGCTCTTAGTAAGATGTTTTCAAACTCCCGTGCCCGTTCAGGGATCATAGTGCTGCCATGTGGCGCAGGTAAGACCCTAGTCGGCATCACAGCTGCCTGTGGTGTGAAGAAATCCGTCATTGTCCTGTGCACGAGTGCCATGTCCGTTGTTCAGTGGCGTGCCGAATTCATCAAGTGGTCCAACATCAATCCAGAAGATGTGGCCGTCTTCACGGCAGATAACAAGACCCGCTTTCCTCGTCAGGCCGGTATCATTATCAGTACCTACTCTATGATCAGTAATGCCAGAAAGCGTTCGCACGATGCGGAAAAGGTCATGCAGTTCATTCGTGGGCAGGAATGGGGATTGCTGATAGCTGATGAAGTACACGTGGTGCCTGCCAACATCTTCAAAAAGGTCACCTATGAGATCGCATCACACGCAAAACTCGGCCTGACTGCCACTCTCCTTCGAGAAGATGACAAGATTGACGATCTCAACTTTCTCATTGGCCCCAAGCTCTACGAGGCCAATTGGCAAGAGTTGTCGGAACAAGGGCATATTGCTAAAGTGCAGTGTGCAGAAGTCTGGTGCCAAATGACGCCTGAATTCTATACTGAATGGCTGAAGCCTTCGTCGCTACAGAAGCGTGCATTACTATCAATCATGAACCCAAAGAAATTTCAAGCTTGCCAGTTCCTAATCAACTACCACGAATCGCGAGGCGACAAGATCATCGTCTTTTCGGACAATGTGTATGCCCTGGAGAAGTATTCGCGTAAGCTTGGCAAAGCATACATTTACGGCGCAACCCCACAACAAGAACGTCTCCGTATCTTGGAAAACTTCCAACACAACGAGCTCGTCAATACCATTTTCCTCTCCAAGATTGGCGATACCAGCTTGGACCTTCCAGAAGCGACATGTCTGATTCAAATTTCATCACATTACGGCTCACGTCGTCAAGAGGCGCAACGACTAGGCAGAATTCTGCGAGCCAAGAGGAGGAACGATGAGGGCTTCAACGCCTTCTTCTACTCTCTGGTATCCAAGGATACGGACGAAATGTACTACTCATCTAAGCGGCAAGCTTTCCTTGTCGATCAAGGATACGCCTTCAAAGTCATCACCCGTCTCGAAGGACTTGAAAACTTTTCACAGCTGGCATTCGCGACACCGCAAGAGCGGCGAGAGCTACTCATGGATGTCCTGCTTGCCCGTGAAGAGGACGCCAAAGAGGAAAGAATCGAAGGCGATGCGTTTGGCACAAAGTACGCTTCGAACAAGGGCAACAAGAAAAAGTTTGGAGTGCGGAGAGCGGCTGGCACACTTTCTGAATTGTCTGGCGGGCAGACTATGGCGTACATGGAGGTCAACAGAAGCAGAAACAAAGAGCTCAAGGGAACAAAGGGTGTCCAGAATGCTTTTATGAGGAAGCTTGCGAGGTCGGGGACCAAGAAATAAGGCTTTTGTTCTTCCATGCTTATGTTTGTCGGGGTTATTTGTTGTATAAATTTGTGTCTAGTAGCAAACAATAGAGAAGGGAAGCCGAGTGGCTTTACCAACCGAATATCCAATCATTTCAACCTTACTGACATTGACTGATCTGCTACAAGTGCGCGCAGTAATGGCTCATTTCTCGCCCTGCACTCACACTATCTTGGCATGACACTGCTAGCGGGCCCGACGCCTTCAACCTCGACAATATTGGGTATGGCAGCCTCAGCCGCTTATGACAATATAGCACTCTCTAGATCACGGTGAGCTCCTCCAACGTGGGCGACTGTGTTTGGCCGGGGGGCATCGTCTCTAACATTACATAAGAACAGCAAAGCCATTACCCAAGGCCAATGGATCTGCTACTATATTCCCTCCAAATTCGAGCTTATATTTTCATTGAGCGGTAAGAGCCACATCTTTAGATTGATAGCTTCAAGGTCGGAGACGAAGCAGTTGTTAGATTTCCTCGAGCCGAAACACCAGATTTTGGGCAACGATGCAGAATTGCGGAAGGGTTAGGGGAAGCCGGCGCCAGACATATACCTCATTACGTTACAATCATTAAACTCAGAGGATGATGATGCAGAGGATGCCATCAGGCCTGATGAATGTTTAGTACTTGAAGCCAGTGCAACGGGAGTAGAGGCTGGAAGACACGCGGGGATGAGAGTTATTTGGATTCCACATGAAGATGTGGCGGCTGAGGTAAATTGATCATAGTTAGACTAAGAAGATGTTTAGTCTAGAAAAGTCTAATTATGGAGAGTATAGGGCCGAGATGCTATAGTGTGTATAGATGAGCGAGGCTGGATATTGAGACCACAAAGCAATCATCTTGTTGCAATATTCCGTGATCAAGGTCTCCATATCTCAAGACTTTCACAGCCAATAACGAGTATAAAGAGCCTTCCAACGATCGACTTGGAAATATGCACTGTAATTTGTTATAGCCATATTCACTAGATGAAGGATAGCGCCTTGGCACCGTTGGAAGTATTTAGACTAGCCACTGGCTGCCTTTCCATCATCAATCACACAATACTTGATTCACTGCTTATCCCTTCCTCGATCGTACACTGGGCTACCACACGCCCAAAGTGCTTTACCCGCCCATGACCTGAAAAGAGTCGCTTATCATCATCCGAGAGTGCAAGCATGAGCCGAGTACACGCTTGGCAACCCCCGGCAGTTAATAAGCGACCATGCCCTTCGCCCAATTTTATCGCAACCGCGAGGAATCCTCCTCGAGTCACCGTTATGACAAGACACTGCCAAGGAGGCTCCCACGTCACATCCCCGCCTTACCCCAGGACTTGGCTTCCCATGTTACACACGCCATGTTGTCCAATTTTCTGTGTAACGCTGCATTCAACTAAGCTATATTGGGTAGGTGGTTATGATCGGATACTGTTACCCTTGCGCTCCACCCCTGTGTCCAACCAGCATTGTGGGAAGTAGTAGATTGTAACGTGGTACTAAATCGAGGGAGGCCAACTCGCTTTACATCTTACGTTGAGCAATTCTTGCCACTATTGTGCAAACATCTAGCTTGTACGGGCATACTGAGTGTGATATCCGATATTCCATGATGATTTTTGAAAATCCGGCCAGCCCTTGAGATTGAGAAAGAGGTTTTTTTTCCAATACCAGAGGCCATCGAAGGTAGCCTAAGGCCTGGTGAGCGCACTCAGTACCAAAGACATTCACATCATAATGAGCCTAGCACTCTTATGCATTAATATCGGGATTAAGAAATCACTAATACTACTTAGACTTTTCGGATATAGTTTTAGTGCCGGCTTATGGTTATTACAGTGCCGAGTTACCGTGGTGAGTTCACATGCCACGTGCATGAGGGGTTGACGGTGGGGACAAAGCCAGGCCTCGCTAATGTGTGGCATGACTACGGGTAAGGATTCGCAGTAGTATATAATGTCCTGTTGGTCCATTTTGCATGCTACGTCTGGAGCCTGTTGAATTCCCCATCGACATCACTTTTGTCAACAACAGCCAAGATGGCGCGCGATGCGATGGACGATTCTGCGCCCAAAGACCATACCTATATTATGGAAGAGGTCCCTACTGAAAAGGTGTTACTGGCAGACTTACCAGATCATCTACATCAGGCAATGAGAGCCGGGTTAAGCCAAGAAGATGCAGAGTTTCTCCACAGCATTGACAAGGAAGAGCAAAAGAAGATCTTCCACAAGGTTGACTGGCGCTTATGTCCCATGCTCGCTGTCTTGTACCTCATCTCCCATCTTGACAGAGCAAATATTGGGTTAGAATCCCTCTCTATGCTTAAACAAGCATGCTAGGCTTCTGCTAACCTTTCTACAAAAGAAACGCCAAAATCGAAGGCCTCGAGAAAACTCTGGGTATGAAAGGCACAGATTACAATGTTGCGCTCATGGTCTTTTTCGTGCCATACGTCCTTTTTGAGATTCCGTCCAACATGATTCTCGCAAAGTTCAAGCGCCCATCGTACTACATGGGTACGCTGACGTTGTGCTGGGGTACTGTCATGACAGTCATGGGTCTGGTACAGAATCTTGCAGGGCTTTGCGCTACAAGATTTTTCCTTGGTTTATTTGAGTGAGTCTTCCGTAGCTACAGACTGCCATCCTTTGCTAAGCAGTCGAAGAGCCGGTTTCTTTCCTGGCGCGATTTACCTCGTTGGCCAGTGGTACCCGCCAGACCGGACACAGTTCCGTATGGCGCTGTTTTACTGCGCATCTGCTACGAGTGGGGCTTTCTCAGGGCTTTTGGCTGCTGCGATTGCTAAAATGAATGGTATGCAGGTTCTTTGCTGTATTTTCGGGGCGTAACTGACCACTTGACATAGGGATTGCTGGACTTGAGGGGTAAGTGTCATCGTGAGCATCTTGCTAAAATATTGAGAACTAATATAAGTTGGCATGAAGTTGGAGATGGATCTTCATACTGGAAGGAATAGTCACTGTCCTCTTGGGCGCTTCGGTTTTCTTCTTGTTGCCAGATTCGCCCGATCACGCAGTCGGTCGATGGCTGACAGCCGACGAAGCGCGCTTCCTTCGCCTCACGCACATCGTCACGCGCGGCGTGAAGCGTGAGAGACGGGTCAATGCCGAGGGCAAGAAAGAGGGTGTCAAATGGGGCGTTATCGGACAGGTTGTAAAAGACTGGCAGATATACCTGCAAGCCATGGTTTTTGCGAGTAACGCTGTACCAAATTACGGACTAAAATTCACCATGCCTCAGATTCTGAAGAACAGTAAGTCACAAAACCAGCTCATGTCCCTTCTAAAATACTGATAATGCTAATAGTGGGTTTTACGAGTACGACCGCACAACTCATGACGGCACCACCGTATGCATGCGGTGCAATCTCAGCATTATTATCTTCCTTACTTGCCGATCGATTCACATGGCGAATGCCCTTTATCGCTACTGGACAGGCTCTTCTCATCATCGCATACGCCATTCTATTCGCCAAAGCAGAAGCCATCAAAGATAACGTCGCAGTTTGCTACTTTGCAGTTCACGTTGCTTGCATCGGCCTCTACCCCATTCTCCCTGGCTGCAATGCCTGGACCATTAATAACCTCGCCGGACCCGAAAAGCGAGCTGTTGGGTACGTCCCTCCTCACCCCACCTTAGTAATAAAATTCACGGGAGAAAACGGTAAAACTGACTCTGCACAATTAGTATCGCAACCATGATTTGCATCGGCAACCTAGGAGGCATCGTCGGCTCCTTCATCTTCCAGGAAAAAGAGTCGCCGAAATACGAAACGGGATTCGGCTCGTCACTCTCGTTCGCAGCCGCGGGGCTGGTGTGTGCTTTTACCCTTGAGTTATTGTTCTTCAGAATCAATAAGAGAAATGCGGAAAAGACAGAGGAGGAGTGGCGCGCTATATATACCCCGGCACAGTTGGAGAAGATGGGAGATCGGAGTCCGTTGTTCAAGTATCATCTTTAGGTTGAAGTGTTAGCGGTTTTTGCATGGAAGATGAGATGACGTTAGGGATGGGTGCCGTGGAAGAACCGATGATTAGTCTCATTCGAATCGAGTTGGAATACTCGTAACTGATGTCTTTTCTACACTCTACGAGCTTGTTGCAAGATACGAGTTAACGGCATAGTTCTAATGTTCACTTTTCAGACCTGTCACTGCAGGCCGGAACATTAAACGTTGGCTAAAGACACTGCAAAATCACTCTTAATGAGCCCGTTTTATCTGTGTCTCAGTTGCTCATGCTCATGTGCTTGATAACAGCAATCCTAGTACCCAATGTCGAACCGTGTTTTCTCCACAACCGACTGAGCGTAAGCATTGTGCATTGCGGGTGCCGAGCACCCATACCCTCCGAGAAACACTTTATTCCGTACACTAATTATATATTTTAGCGGAATATCAGCAGAGCGACGAATTAACACACTTTGTACATTGTTCTTTATGTGGCGGTGCTTCCACGGAAATGTCGGCGGCCTGCCCAGTTTCCCGAGCGCCGAGCCTCCCAACTTGAGCGTCCGTGACTTGAGACATCGCCGAAGCTATGCGAATCCATACAATACTCCTAGAAATTCCTTCGCGAGTTCAAATCTTGCTTCTGATTCAATAAGCATTGTTGAGTTTTTGTGTTAGCAACCCAACCATACCAAGATCCCAGATACGATACAGGATCAAAAGCAACAAGAAGACCCAACTTAAAATTCGCATCGAAACGTGTGCCATCGCAAACCACATTGATTGCAAGACATGGCAGCCCGTCAGAAAACTGCCTTGATCACAGGGTACGAACATTGTCCACCTCACGCCCCCTCTACCTATCTATTTCACAAGCCACACACACACCTAACACGCAACCCAACTACAGCTGCACCCCAGGCGGCATCGGCCACGAACTCGCCCTGGAATTCCTCCGCCGCGGCTTCCAAGTCTTCGGCACCGTACGCTCGGAAGAAGCCAAAAAGACGTTGTTGAGCGAAGGCGTCACGGCAATCACGCTTGAAGTCACGTCTGAGGCGAGTATTCGGGCGCTGCATGATGACATTTCTGAGCGCGTTGGTGGGAAGCTTGATGTTCTTGTTAACAACGTGTGAGTACTCAGCCCTCTCTCTTTCTCTTGCTACCATTTAGTTTGTCTTTTTTTTTTGGTTTATTTCGGGAAAGGTTGGGGAAGAAGAGCTAACGCGGTAACCAGCGGTGTAAGCCACACAGTCCCCGTGCTCGACCTAACCATGGAGGATATGCGGAAAGTGTTCGAAGTCAATGTTTTTAGTTGTATTCGTTTGGTGCAGGTGTTTGCTCCGCTGCTCATTGAGGCCAAAGGAAAGATTGCGAATATAGGGTCTGTGGCTGGTATTGTGCCATATGTATTCGGTGGTATGCATCTGTTTTTCTGCCCTTTGGGTGTGCTGGTTAGCTGACGCGGAACAGGATGTTACAATGCGTCCAAGGCAGCGCTGCATTCGTACACGGATGCGCTGAGGATAGAGATGGCGCCGTTTGGGTACGTAGTGGTTATGTGTCTGGAAGTCGTGTGGGGCTGACTAGGAGTAGTGTTCAGGTTGTCCTGGTCGTCACAGGTGGTGTGAAGAGCAGGATATCAGATGTCAAGAAGCGACTTCCACCGAATTCGCTGTACATGCCGATTGAAGAAGGTTATTTGTTCCGTCAAGGAAACTCTCAGCGTAGGTTGAAGAGACCCTTGTACTGAGCAACATGCTGATATTGTGTCAGGAACGGCAATGCCAACCGAATCTTATGCACGGAAAGTCGTCAGCGACCTAATCAAACCAGAATCTGAAGCCTGGCTATGGCGTGGACATCAATCGGGTCTAGTCAGATGGCTTTCGTGGCTTCTTCCCCGTGGCTTTTGGGTAAGTAATGCGTCACCTCATTTGTGTTCCCCAGGCGCATCTTTCTGACTCTCCACCAGGACCTTTACTTTTCCAGAAAATTTGGGCTTGGAAAGCTGCGCTCGTTGTATTGAGGGGCCTGAGATATTTGGCTTGATATAAGTTTCTCGTTGAGCATGGAAGTGGCGTTTGGTATGATTCAGAACAGAGTTGAATTGCTATACTATGTAGTTGTACTTTGATCGGCAGCCGTGGCTGGCCACACCAGATGTCATGATAAAAGCCTGTAAACAATATTTTCGTAATAAAAAATTAGTGCTAAAATCTACTTAGCTGAGCACGGTGCAATAAATGTGTAGAATGTTGGCTGCTAGACAGTGCCAAGAAGCATGTGACAGATGTTTTCCCGATGACTTTTGCTGCTCAACACACCGGCAATACTATTCATTAGGCAAAGACACTTCATCCCCGAAAAAGTCATCACCGGCGATTCAGCCATGTCGAGTCGCAGAGGTAGGCGAATCGGTGCAAGGGTAATCATCTGACGGAGATCTACCTTGGTTTGGCGTCGCGTTGTCCGAGTTGCCGAGGCACATGGCTTCCCCACACGACTTGCCATGCCCCAGCCGGCGCGAGCGTCTCCAGGTCGCGCCTCTACGTTTCGGATATCTTTCTTCCTACATTCTTGTCTCCAACGGTCGCCTCATCTTTCATACCCGTCACCGACATTTTCTGTGACCCAACTGTGTGCCCAATATGCCTTTTAACACAGAACTTACGAGGGCCCTTGGCATTAGAGGTACGCGCGCTCACCTCCGACTGCGCCCTTGAGGTATGGTTGCTAACAGTGAACAGTACCCGTTGTGCAGGGAGGCATGCAATGGGTGGGCTATGCTGAACTTGCTTCGGCTGTCAGCAACGCAGGTGGTCTTGGAATAGTAGGCATCCATCATATCACCATTTTAAGATGCCGCTCCTTACCATACCCATAGTTGACCGCCCTCACTCAACCAACCCCCGAAGATCTTCGCAAGGAAATCCGAAGATGCCGAACCATGACCAACAAGCCTTTTGGTGTCAACCTGACCCTCCTTCCCTCCATGGTACCTCCGGACTATGGCGCGTACGCCCGTGTCATCATCGAGGAGAAGGTCAACATTGTCGAGACGGCAGGAAACAGCCCTGGCCCGGTTATCAAGCAACTGAAGGCTGCTGGCACAATCGTCCTCCACAAGTGCACTACCATCAAGCACGCCCAGTCTGCTGTCAAGCTCGGCGTTGACTTCCTGTCCATCGACGGCTTCGAGTGCGCCGGCCACGTTGGCGAGACGGACATTACCAACTTCATTCTGCTCAGCAGAGCCCGCCAGTCGCTCGGTGTACCGTTCATCGCTTCAGGAGGCTTTGCCGATGGTCAGGGTTTGGCTGCTGCGCTTGCGCTGGGCGCGTGCGGTATCAACATGGGCACCCGATTCATGTGCACTGTTGAGGCTCCTATCCACCAGAACATCAAGCAAGCCATTGTAGATGCCCAAGAAACAGACACTACTTTGGTCCTTCGGCGATGGAAGAACACCTCCCGTTTGTTCGCGAACAAGGTTGCTCTACAGGCGGTCGATGTTGAGAAGACCAGCCCAACGGGCAAGTTCGAGGAGGTAGCCGAGTTTGTGAGCGGCAAGCGTGGCCGACAGGTCTTCCTGAATGGTGACAAGGACTTTGGTGTAAGTGAAGAATGCGCTCTTCTGCTTGGATGATTGTTGACATTCCCAGGTCTGGACTGCTGGCCAAGTCATTGGACTCATCCACGATATCCCCACCAACGAGGAGCTTATTAACCGCATTGAGCGGGAAGCCATCGAGACGATGAAGAAGTCGCAATCGCTGTTTGTTGCTGAGGATGCTTCGATCGCCAAGAGCAAGTTGTAGAAGACTAGACAATAGATTTTGGTATTTGACGCGATGATTTTGCTTAGGAAATAGCCTATAGTCATACCGTATGTTAATAATCATGAAGTTTTCACAAAGAATTCATCTGCAGCACGAAACTGCAAGTCAAGAGTGATTTTCATACGTTCCCATCGTATAATGCGACGCGTTTTCGATCTCAGGGTCTGTCCACGCGTTCTCAGTCACTATGACGTTTGATCCACAACATCGTCACAACTACACCTTACCCAAATCCAATGTTTTACAATACTCAAAAACAACCGAAACTCATTTTCCAGATTTAACAGGCGAGCAGAATTCAAACCTCAGTTCTCTAGAATATCCAACCACACAATCCAACCGTGTCGTCCCTCACTGCCCAAGAATCTTCCAACACGCAACCCCAGAACCCCGTCAATTCCGGCAATGACTCATCCAGAGCCTTTAAAGGCGATCCCAGCGTCCCGTTCAAGACTGGGGGTTCGACCGATCCTGCTGGTCTGAGTACTTCTATGGATTAGGTACGTTCTATCATCTATATTACGGCGATAATTCTGCTTGATCTTGACGTGATGTTAATATTTACAAACGTATTGAGTACCTATATGCAATCTTCATACAGCTAACAAAATGCCTCTGATACCTCTGAGCAGCGTCGCGCGGAAGACGTGATGCAGAATACGAAGCAAGAGCATGAAGGTAGTAGCAACGTGGGCATCAAGACGGTGAGTGAGAATTTGCTTGATAGCGTGGAGCGAAGTATGAAGGAGAGCGGGCAGAAGGACAGATCTGTGGCAGATGTTGGGCAGGTCACTGTAGGACGAAAGTAAGTATGAGATTCGAATTTCCGTAAACGATTGAAGATTGAAGAGTGTCTTTTTATTAAAGAACTGGATTATCCCCACTTCGCTAACTCCCAAATGCCCACCAGTGCCTCGTAAACCGCCCAAAACAACGCCCAAGTATAACAAGACCCACTACAACCCCGCCATTCAAACACTCCCTCTCTAATCCTACATAACAATTCCACTCCCAACCGTCTCCCGACTCCCCCCATCCCCCTCCCCATACACATTCCCAATCCGAAACACCAAACTCGGCTCCTCTCGCCCCTCCCCCTTCCACCCCACCAACCTCACCTCCTCCACAACCTTATGCCCCAACTCCCTCTTATGATGTACAAGCAATCTCGCAACCCAACTCGCGTTC
Source organism: Bipolaris gigantea (assembly GCA_030558545.1). NCBI lineage: Eukaryota > Fungi > Ascomycota > Dothideomycetes > Pleosporales > Pleosporaceae > Bipolaris > Bipolaris gigantea. Next base: position 38,825 of record JALPSE010000062.1, read on the forward strand.
AGCGTGCCCAATATCGCCGCCACACTCTCCTCACCCTCTCTTACCCTCCAAACAACATCCCTTCCCCCATCATCCACGTACCCATCATTCCGCAAAACATGCTGTAGGATATGTATGTTTGGCATCTACATGTTTAGGGATTGTGCATGCATCATTTTGGGGTTGGTAGTAAGGCAGCTGTGAATCGCTCACTTGGATCATCTCGAGTATTCTGTGTCACCTGCCCGGGGCTTCTGGCTTCATGTCTCATTCATCCAGGCAGGAATCGGGACTAGGATAGAAATGAGTAGCTCGTCATCTCCACAAGACCTATTCGGCGTGCACGATTCCCCGTTGATTTGGTAAACCTACGTTGTGTTTTCATGCATTTTCCATTACAAGGTGAAAGGGGTAGATGGAATGAGACGTGTGTGAAGATAACCAGGTTTCACTTCTCAATGGAGTTCCTAGTCAATTCAGGGATGAAGGAGACATTCTGCAACCAGGTACGGGATCATGGGCTGTTTACTTTTTGATTTTTTTTTTGATTTCTTTCATGTTATGACTATGGATACAACATGCAGTGAAAGTTACCCAAGAACACTGACGCTTTTGATGCGCCTACATACGCCGGCTACGCTCTCATGACCCGCATGATTTTTGAGCAGCTTGAAGAAGAATACCTCCATCCCATCCTTCCCTTACCAATATCCAGATATTTGTTGACAGTGAATGAACATCCAATTTGGCACCGGCAGTTTAAAGTTCGCGTATCCAGTCTTTCAAACTCGTAATGCTGGACCGTCTTCTTCGCCTCGAGTTGCCTCGTTCGTAGGACACGTCAAAACCCCATCTCCCGCTGTCTATACTCCTGCGACCTTTGTTTTCTGTGTCCAGCACTACCAACATGACTGTGCAATTGTCTGCGCCCTGCATTTGGCCCTCCTTTTGAGTCAGCTCCTCCGCAATTTCCTTTGCTTCCTTGCCCTGTCGCCACCTGTCTACAGCCAGCTGGGTGGCTACTTCTGCCTCGCGCGCTCCACCAACACCATCAGATGCTAAGAGGATAAGGGATTGGCCGTTGAGATTTCGTACAGAGAAATGAGCTTTGTTGGACACGAGGTCGTGCCTTGCAGCCTTTCTTGGTGCAAGGCCAGTTTCTACTCCAACGAGATCTGAAAGGTCATGGCCAGCGAGGCGATTAACGCGTGGCTTCTTCAAGTCGAGGTCACCGAGCGCGCGCGACATGCTGACACCACCGATACGGGCGATTCCAGATGTGTAGTTGATTTCGCCGCCCGACTCTTCTATTCTTCGCTTCTCCAACGGACTGTCTGGTGTGTGTTCTACACTTAGGGCTTCCACGTTCCAGCCCATACTCGAGTCTGAGCGGGCGGGTGAATGGGGGGAGAGTGACTGTGGAGACCGGGGCTCATGCTCGGCATAGCAGCAATGGCTATCGCCTAGGTTTGCCTGGATGAGGAGATTTTGCTTGGTGTCGACAAGGACCAGGGTTACAGTGGAACCGCCATGCAGATCGGCCTGACCAAGTTCACGATCTACAGCCTTTAAAGCGGACTGAATTGCATGCTTGTACTCTGCAACGCTCGATGCTTTGGGATGTGTCAAGTGCTGTTCAAGATGTGTGTGGAGATGCTGCGCCACGTGATTCACAACTTCTGTGCCTCCGCTGTAGGCCGAACAGTCAGCCTTAACGCCATTGTGGCTAGTGTCCGGACAGGGTTCTTACTGGCCGTCGTAGACTGCGAAGATTGCGATATCTTTCCGAGACTTGAGTGAGCCGGGGAGGAGAGTAATGTATCTGTCTTCCTGGTGTTCGCGGGCACCAGATATCTGGGGGAGGTTAGCGAGTGCCGATTGGGGTAATGGGCCTGCCGGCAGTGGAAGCATGTGCATGCAAGGGGCAAGGCACGCACCCTGCTGACGCCGACGTCAATCACGTTGACGCTCATCGTGGACGGCCGTGGCTTCTGAGGGTTTTTTTGTTTTGCTGAGTGGGAGGTGAAGAATGCGGCTGGATGGGTTTGCAGCGAGAAAAGAAAGAGGTCGCGTTTGCTTTTACAAACAATCATCGGTCGTCATAGAGCCAAGCCATGCCCAGGCGGCTGTCTGTGGCAATTCGCGTGATGCGCCGCCCATGCTATATGCGACTTCACAGCCCCGACGTCATACGCCCGCTCAACAGGTGTACCCTGTGCTGGGTGGATCCAATCCGGGGGTTGCCCGCGTCTAGACACGATTACTGCACCATAACAACATCCAACTCAGTCTCCGATGGAAACTAGTTTATCTCTCACCCGACATATGCACTGGAGTGTGAGGGGGTCAGCATGGTGGGGTCGAGACGGGTTACGCGATGCGTGCATTTCCCCGCGCCCAGCCACCATGGCCTTTGCGCTCTGCGCCTGGGGGATTGTGCGTGGGGAACAATGCCGTGCTCGTGTGCATGTGCGTGTGTGCTTAGTACATAGCATCCATCGCAAGCGGAACCGCCCATACGCGCAGGCCAGGTAACAATGCCCGCCAATCCAGGCCCTTCACCGTCTATCAACCGTCGAGGTTTGCTGATCACTTGATGCGTTCTTTCATGTCCGCTGTACATCCGCTGCTTTCTTGGCTTTCGAGCGGATCGGCTTGGAAACATGGACATATGCATAAAACGGGTGGGACGCTCTTATTGAAAATGGCTCATCAACTAGTATCTTGCACTGCCTCAACGGACGGGTGGAGACTCCAAACTTCCCATCTAGGGCCACCCCAACACCCACCCCCCATATGCCGGTGTCCGTTGTCTTCTGACCCGACCCGTCTTTATCATTACTCAAAGCATCAAGGTACAGATGCCTATCCACCACATGTCCTTGATCCAGGGAACATGGTGCCAGAGCAAAATGCCTCATGCCCCTCGGACAACGCCGCTGTTCATCCACTCGTCTTTCAGCCTGCTCCATACTCCCTCTCCTCTGAAACCCCATGCCCGTTTCTCCTTTTGCAATTCCTTAAGCTCTTCCTTGAGCACTTCACACTGCTCCTCGTTGCTGCCGTTGCGTGCAACCACAGCCAACAGCTCAGTGCACGCAATCTCCTCGCTCATGCACTTGGCCACTGCACTCATGCAGTCTTCCACCTCCACACCAAAGCCATAGATCAGCTCATGGAGAGCCTCCATAGCTCTTCGGTTGTCTTGGAAATGCTTCTTCAAAGCTCGGGGCGTCGCCGGTGACTTTACCCCTTCCACCTTGGCCCGGCACAGTGGACATGTGCGGTGCGGGTATTTGGCCTCTTCGATTTTTGGCGTCATCATCCACTGCTCAAGGCAAGCTTTGCCAACGACATGCCCACAGTGCTTGATCCGCACTGGATAGTCGTCCAGAAGCTCATGGATCGGGAATTCAGAGAGGGCGGTGTAGGGATTCTGGCATATTGGACAACACGCAGCCATGTCATTACCAATAACAGGTGTGTCATTCGCAGTAGTAGCAAGCTGCGCCAAGGGTATAGCGCAAGCAAAGTGGTCGACTACGATGGACTCTGCTTTGTCCGCAATATGTGCTAGCGTATCTAGGAAGTTGGCAGCCTCATCTGACAAGCGCTGGAGGCGCTCAGTATATATTGCACCAAGCTTGACAATATCCTGCAAATGTTCTGCGAGATTGCGATGCAGCACGACCATGAACCCAGCCTGCAAACGGCTCTCTGGTGATGGGAGACTGTAGTCTGTGAGAGCCATATACAGCCTCTCCTTCTCCGTCCAGTCTCCTTGTTGGCCTTTGAGCTGCTTTCCGACAGCGAGCTTAATCGTCAGCATCTCTTGCTCCCGCGGCATCACCTTGATTTGACAATCGAGTATGGCAAATAACCACTTTCGAGCGGCGGTAGCCTCCTCAATAACTTGTGCATCGTTCAGACCTTCGAGACGCGACGGATGCGGGAATCGATGCTTCTCCAGTCTACGCAGCATATCCGGTGTTATCCACAGTACGTTCTCTAGCCGACCGTCTTCGTTTGCAAGCCTGCACACATCTTCAAGGATGCATACGCGCAGACGCACTCGCTGACACGTCGCTGTACTGCGTCAGTAGGAGGGCACCGTTTTAAGAACAGCAAGCAGTCGAGCAACTGATTTGACTAAACGTTAGACACTCACCTTGCTCGCTGACCCACGCGTGGCGTACTTGCGAACTGGGTTCATTTGACTGATGCGACATAGTTGTGGCGTTTACGTCCCCTTTCGGAGCCGGTTGCAGTCAGGGTATTTGAATCAGAGAGAAGAGTTTGTAGAGGTGATGTAGCCAAGTAGGTGCTTGCTCACTCCTTCCGCAGGCGTGAAAGCGAGCGGGGTGGACTGTTTGTGCGCACGTGATGAAAGTGCAGGTGGTGCCGAGAGAAGCATCGATGTGGAGTGTGAATGCTTCCTTGAGAATATTTCTGGGTATTGTGAATACGGTAGGGGTGCAAATACTACGTAAAGATGAGTAACTGAGACAATATGATTCCTGGGCAGCTACAGTCCCTGAGATCGAGGCAATACACTTACGCGGCACGTGGATATCGAACGGGCACGTTGCCAGAAAAGGAATATGTAAGTTTTCCGTTGTGATTTGAGATTGCTGGTTTCTACCGGATTTTTGATGGGAACCATGGAGTGAGTACCCTGAATTGCATAGAACCAGTTCCTCGTGTAGCAGTCTGTACCATTGGATTCGTAGAATTACCCCCATACTCCCACCAATATTGTGAAAATATAGACTAGATATCATGCAGTCTATGGATGAGTGCTATGGATATGTGTATCGGACATAGCTCTTGATTTTGTGATATCGAAGAAGACACCAGTAATCAAGTGCAGCACGAGCCTCTACTAGAGCGCTGAGGTGCGGCATACTGATTCAATTGCTTATTTTTCCAACGTCAAGTTTGCCGAGATTCGAGAGCCACATTGGGCTCAGATTCTTCACTGGTATATAACGTCGGTCTTAAGCTCTGCTGCGTAAGAATGGAGTACCGGGGTCCAAAGGAGTCTAGCGCTTGGAGGGGTCTTGGCAGGCGGGAAGAGCCGCACGTACTCTGGCATCACCAAGACGCGACAGGACAAGGCACCGATACCCCTCAATTGTACTTTGACCGCGCATGATGCTCAGATAGCTGATCTTTTTCTGTCCTTGTCCCTGCAGCATAGAAAATTCCACACAATGGCGTCGGCCGTCTTCTTTCTCGACCTCAAGGGCAAGGTAGGGCGGTCAAGGCCAGAGTGATGCTGTATACTGATGAGTACACAGACCCTTTTGGCGCGCAACTACCGGGGAGATATTCCCATGTCGGCGGTTGAAAAGTTTCCTGTCCTACTCAGCGAGGCCGAGGACGAGAGCTCGGCCGTCCCACCATGCTTTTCCAGCGAAGGCATCAACTACCTCTACATCCGCCACAACAACCTCTACCTGCTCGCCCTCACGAAACGCAACACAAATGCCGCCGAAATTCTCCTATTCTTGCACAAGGTTGTCGAGGTCTTTACAGAGTACTTCAAGGAGCTTGAGGAGGAGAGTATAAGGGATAACTTTGTCGTCATCTACGAGCTGCTGGATGAGATGATGGACTTTGGATACCCACAAACGACCGAAACAAAGATCTTGCAAGAGTGTGCTTCCCAGCTCTTCATCATGCTATTCGTTCCTGACCTAGTTTTTGCGCAGGTACATTACTCAAGAATCCCACAAGCTCGAAATTGCACGGCCGCCTATTGCAGTCACAAACGCCGTCAGCTGGCGAAGCGAAGGCATCCGATACCGCAAGAACGAAGTTTTCCTCGATGTTATCGAATCGCTCAACCTACTCGTCTCTGCGACCGGCAGCGTGTTGCGATCAGAAATTCTGGGTGCTGTCAAGATGAAGTGCTACCTCTCGGGTATGCCTGAACTGCGATTGGGCTTGAACGACAAGGCCATGTTTGAGAGCACAGGAAGAGCCACTCGAGGAAAGGCTGTTGAGATGGAGGACGTCAAATTCCACCAATGTGTACGCTTATCAAGATTTGAAAATGATCGAACCATCAGCTTCATTCCACCGGACGGCGAGTTTGAGCTCATGAGCTATCGATTGAACACACAAGTCAAGCCCCTCATCTGGGTTGAGTGCATAGTAGAGAGCCACTCGGGCAGCAGAATAGAATACATGTTGAAGGTAAACATTTGCGCTTCAATGATAAGAATGCTGTGCTAACACATTTCAGGCACGAGCACAGTTTAAGCGACGAAGTACAGCGAATAATGTCCAAATCTCCATACCCGTTCCAGAAGACGCAGACACACCACGGTTCCGAACAAACATCGGCACGGTCCATTACGCACCAGAAACATCGTCCATTGTGTGGAAGATTAAGCAGTTTGGCGGTGGCAAGGAATTCCTCATGCGCGCTGAACTAGGCCTGCCGTCTGTCCGTGGTGACGACGAGAAGGGCGGTGGTATGATGGGTGGTTTTGGTGGCAGTATGGGCGGTGTTGGCGCTGGCAAAGCAAAGAGGCCCATCAACGTCAAGTTTGAGATTCCGTACTTTACTACCTCGGGTATCCAAGTACGGTATCTGAAGATTATCGAGCCCAAGGTAAGTTCATTTGGTGGATGGCTTCGCATACGGATTACTAACGTCAGTACAGCTGCAATACCCATCATTGCCCTGGGTGCGCTACATCACACAGTCAGGCGATATCGCCGTGCGGCTACCGGATGTGAATTAGAGGATAGTCAGCGTCCGGTAATGGTCACATTTTTGAGACGCCGGAGCGGGAATCCTTGTTCCCTACATTCTGCATGCAGTGTGACGACATTCTGAAGCATCCAGTGCAGTTCACACGTTCCACAGAAGCAATTCATTCGGCCCTTGCTGCATACAACCCGGCACTCAAATGCAAGCAATCCGGCACATAAGTACCAAGCCTTGCCCAGGTTGGAATCGTAGTCACAATGTGATTGAATGCGACTTAGCACACGGAACACAATGTCGCTCCTCATGTGTGCGTGTACAATCTTGGAGAAACACATTCTTCGCGTCTTGATTAGTCTTGACGATATGCATGCCACGTAATGAGAGAAAAAACGGGTTACGCAATCATGTCTAACTACTTCAAGGCCACCGATGGTGACACGTGCAAGTCATAAGACGTGTTGTAAGTGGTGTCGTGGTGCCCTTTGGCAATGATCTCGTTCAAGAGTAAGCATGGCATCGGTGTTTGAATCTCCGTCTTCGCCGGCTGATCGACAATCGGGATTTCCGCATCTATCTGCCCCAGAACACTAGGCTCACAAACGACCATTTCCATATACAGACCACCCTTTCCTAGGAACAGGGAGGAACAAAGGAAAAAAAGCAAAACTTACACAGCCATCTTGAAGTAGCAGTTTGACTCGACGTTTCAAGCTCAACACTAAAATGGCAAACTGAGTATGCAACGCACGGTGGTACAGCATTCGCGTGTTCCTATGCCGTGATTTCTCCCCACTCTCATTCTCCGAAACCATCTACGTACATCTAGCATGCGCTCTCACAAGGCCCGCCTCTTACCTCCTACAGCGAAGCCATTGCCCTGTGGCACATACTCTTCCAATCAAATCAGTCCACTACAATCGGCACTGCGCGAAACAAGTCATCACACCGCGTCCTGGGGGGATGCATAGGGCTGATATTTCGCCCTGCATGATGTCCCTTCCCCCCAGCCAATTAGACAAACATGTGCGTGCTGCGAAATCCGAGACTATCCACGCAAGTCCCATGGAACGCGTAAGCGCGGTGAAAGACTGCCGATTTCCGACTTGGGCATTTGGCCACTAAGTTCTCTGACGCACTACAGTAGTGTTTTCCAAGCAAACGCACGCGACGAGGCTACGCCTTCTCAGCGTCCCTCCCTCTCCCTCCTGCGGGACCCCTCCGGATAATGGGTGCCCATGACGGGGGAAACGGAAAAGTAAGCCGGCATGGCGTCGATTAGCCTCGTAGGCCGCGTATGTCGGTTCAAGTGCAATATATGAGGCGAAGGAGAGTAGCATGAATACTTCGTAGCAGCAGTCTTCTTTTACCAGTTCTTCAACCACCACACATTACCGAAAAGAAAAAAAACATAGATTAGAAGTAGAACGGCATACAGAGACACGATGAGATTCCTCCTCCCAACCACGCTCACAGCCCTCATCACGCCCCTCCTCGCCCAAACAATCACCCCAGCCCCAACCCCAACTTCCACGTCAGCCTGGTACGGAACCGGCCCTCCCTGGGCCTCTGACGACCCAGCAAAGTGGTCCTCTATATACAGTTCGCTCCTCTCCGACGGCAAAATCCCTTCAACCCTGACCGCCGCACCCTGGCCAACTGGTAGTTGGGGCCCAGGCCAAGGTCCCTGGGGCGGTCCCGGTTTCGGTCCTGGCCATGGTCCTGGCGGTGGTCCTGGAAGGCACTGGGGCGGTACGTTTTCTTTCTCTCCGTCCTGACCCTCTCCAAAACATGTACAACAGAGAGGGAGAAGAAGAAGAAGAAGAAGAAGAAGAGAAAAGCTGACATGTGTGTGCGCAGGTCCCGATGGCGTAGCTCCCTGGGGCAGTTCCAACTACGGTCCCTACAGCGACTGGGCTACGCGGTCGGACTGGCGCTCTGGGCCCTGGACTGCGTGGTGGGACGGCACCAAGTGTCCGCCGTCGGAGTGGCCTGGGTGGACGGCCGGCCCGTGGAGCACGTCTGCGCCGTGGACGAGTTGGGAGGCATGCACGGCGAGCACGACTGCGACGAGTGTTGTTACCGCGACGGTGAGCGGGGTGGTGGCCACGTCGACGGCGTATGGGCTGCAGGTTGCAGCGGCGAGTGCGGAGCCTCAGGAGCGGCAGGGTACTGGGGGAAAGGTACGGGCGGGCGTTGGAGCTGTGGTTGGTGTTGCGGGCTTGGTGGGGGTGGTGGTGGGTATGTAAGAGATGGAAGATGGAACGGGTGCGTCCGTTTGGAAAAGGCTCAAGAGTCTTGTCGTGGAGTTTGCTTGATGATACAATACCCTCATTCGACACATGTTCATATATGTAGTCAACGATGTTCTTTTTTTGTTTTTTTTTATATAAAAAAAAAGGTTATGACACCTACTTGAACATTCATCTACTTTCCCCTTTAGCTCTACAAGATGCGACTCATCCTCGCCTTCCACCCAACCTCTTCATTACTGGCTTCTTCAGTTCCACTGCCAACACTACCACCTTCATCCGCGTATCCGCTCTCATCGTAAATGTCATCGGGGTATACGGGCTTCTCGATAAACGTCTCCGTTGGTGGCGCAATGACCACCTCAAGCAACATGTATACCAGAGCCGTGGCTACAAAGCCCAGCATCCAGCCAAAGCTGTACGGTCTTGCACCCACGCCAGCATCGATCTTGTGGTTGATAGACTGGATGAAACCGGGCAAGTTAGGTGCAACGCCAACGAGAAAAGCGGCAATGGCACGCCAGTTGACACCAGCCGTGTACCTGTAGATGCCATTGTACTGGAACAGCGCCAGCGTGTCATATTTGGCGCCATGCACGACCCAGAAATCGATAGCCATAATGGCCGCAATAGGACCCAGGAAGATGGCGTATGCGGCCATGAAGTTAAGGAAGCTGCCGGCGCTAGCGAGAATCTTCCAGGGAACCAATGCCCAACAGAGGATGGCGCACAGGAGCTGACCGCGGCGGATGTTGATGTACTGAGGGAACAGGGCCATGAGGTCGTTTGCGGCAGAGAGCGAGTTGGCAGAGATGTTGACACCCAGGGCGGCGAGGGCAAAGCTAAAGGCGGCAAAGAAGCGGGCTGCGCGGTTGTCCCAGTGGGCAATGAGCGCCATGGGGTCCCAGTTAATTTCGCCGTATTGAGCTGCTCCAGCAGAAGTGGCGGCGACTCCGATGAAGGCGATGAAGGTAAAGACCAGAGGAAGGAACGGGACGTAGATGCATTGCCATTTGACCGAGACACGGGAGTAACGTGAGAAATCCGACTGTCCCATAAGGTTAGACATGGGGGGGGGGGGTTCAATGCTGGA
>JALPSE010000062.1:48976-84752 GCA_030558545.1 Bipolaris gigantea
AGAAAGCCCCACGAATACGCACTTCCCTTGAGGGTAGCAGTTTGGTTGAACATCTCGCCGCCTCCACCGGTAGAAACAAAAGCCCAGATGAGAATGGCGATCCACGCAGTAGGCACAATGATACTCTTTGCCATAAACAGCCACCTCAACTGGTTAGGATGCATGACCAAAAAGGGCAAACTTCCGAGCCAGAAGATGAAGAAACTAATCATGGTGGCGGTATCGATGCCCTGGCTCTCTGGGATCTCGTTCTTGAGGGTGAGGAAAGAAGGCCATACAGCGCCAATCATGACGCGGACTGAATTGGCACCATTCATGTTCTGAATGGCGAACCAGAAGATGGCGAGAATGGCGCGGGAGACGATGGCCAAGTATGAGCCCCAGAAGCCCCATGAGGCGCGTGCAATGACGGGAAAGGGGACGTGGTGGAGGACTCCAACTGCGCCGTTAAGTGCGATCACGAAGGAGATCATGAAGAAGGCGAGGGCAACTATGCCGAGGGATTCGCGCCAGGTAAGACCTGTGGAGGGTGGTCAGAATAGGAGGACCCGGGTGACATGGAGGTGGTGTACCAATTGCGATGATGCTGGATGCAAATTGCCATGTTGCAGCACTGTAATACCGTTAGAATCACAGCGGACGGCATTGGTTTCGGGGCACATACCTGAAGGCATCCGAAATCCAATACGAGATGAAGCTGGTCACACCCCACTTTCGGGCATGCCTCGGGACAGGGTCCAAGTCCTTGTTCGTCCTGTGGGCGTTGAGCAGATGAGCAAGAGTCCTTCTCCATCTTCATGTGGGATGAGAGGGGAGACTAGGGACTTACCAGCGCGCATTGCCCTCTGCAAAGGCACTACGAGGCTGCTCGACCTTGAGGGTCCAATGCGGCTTCTCGATAAAAGGCATGATGACCTAGCGGCAGGCCTTCCGGCAGAGCAATGTCAAGGGCTGACTGAAGTCGCGAAGCGTCTGGCCTCGATGTCGCGCAAAGAGGGACGGGCACAGGTCTTTATCCTTGGGAGCCCAGCCGTGGGCGTGGGGCAGATGGCCGTCCATTTGACTGTTACCACGGCTAGTTATATCAAGGCATGGCGATGATAACAATAAGATAAGCGCACGAGGGAACCGTCTCATTTGCTTGACAGCTGGGGACGGACGGGCTGGGGGGAGGTCGGTAGGGTTAGGCGAGGGGCCCGACGACGCCTCAGAGTGTCTGGTCCGAGTAGGTTCTCGTATAGAGCCAGTCACAGCCATCCGTGCCACTGGTCCATCGTAGGTCAACCACCTGGGCGTCGGCTGTCCTTCGCCCAGACATCCCAAGTTGCCGATAAGACACCCCGGCCATCTCAACGCTAGCACTAGCAGGGCGCGGCTCGGTGGCGCCTCGGCTCCAGTGCCCCGGACGGTCCCTCTCCACGCGAGCAGATAGTCTCCGCTTCTCCTCTAGGTGTAAGCTTTATGTACATATGCACGGCGCTCCTGAAGCATGCATTCTCCTGGGCCTGGATGCCTGCCCATAACTATATTTTCTGTATATATATCTATGTGCGTGTTCGCCTGCTCCTCACCAGCTTTCACCATGAACCTACACATACGCCAATGTGTGGTCGTCCCGCATCGTGGCATTCACTCCCAGTGATACCTGGCTACCCGCTACCGACCAACCACTTACAAGAAGCTCTCCGACAACTTGCTCGTCTGTCGTCTTGTACTGTGGCGTATCCTTCAGCTTAATCTCAACGCAGCTTAGAGGAACACCAAAGTGACTGTGTTTGTTCGACGCCGTATCGGTTCGGTAGTCGTACATGTTCGTCTGTGCCACAGCCCCGGCCACCTTGGCTGTGGTCAAAGCGTACACAACGCGAGCCTTGGTGTAGATTCGAAGGTCGGACAGATCTTCCGAGCTCAGCGGTGGGGTGTTCAAGCCTTGTCGTTCCGAAACAAACATCAGGCGCAACTTGCCAGGCGTGGTGCCAATTTCCGCCCTGGCTGGGGCAATCAACCTGGTGAGGAAATTGTCAGTAGGGAGGCGGCCGGCATTCAACACGCGCGACTCGAGGTAGTGGGCCAGCTTCTTAGCGGCACCAATTGCAGAAGTCTTGGTCGTGTTGTGAAGCTTTGCTGCAGTCTCGGCAGAGACGACAGTAACCGTAGGGGCGACGGAACGAGTAGCAAGCGTCAGATCAACGCCCGGGCCAGCCACAGATTGAATGATGACGGTAGCATGCGAGAACAAGGCTGCTAGAGTCAAGCACAGGCAGTACGAGTGAGTAAAGGCATCAGCGGGGAGGAATGTGTCCGAGGCGTTGAGCCGTTGGATTGACGGAAGAGAGGTAATGAGCGCGCCAGTGGCAGCAGCAATATTCTATGCTTGTTAGAGAGGCCGCCATGCCACTTTGCTGCACGTACGTACCTGTTGCGTGAATTCGACTATCTCGGCAGGCTTTCCGGGAGCCTCTTGCCAAAGAAAGACAATGCCAGGGGCAGTGTCAGAAGTCGTGGGGAGCGGGGCGACGCTGCTCTTGTGCTCCTGTACAAGCTCATGCCAAACAGCCACGTCGACCTTGCCCCCAATGCCCTCGGGTACCTCGCTCCAATCCATATGCCTACTAGTCTTTTCTACGGTCCAGACAATCGAACGAAGGCCTGCCACGGCTTGGCTAACATCTGAGAGGGGAACAGAACCAGCCTCGGCAATTAGTGCATCGGCACCTGTTTGCACGAGAAGTTCAATGAGAGTTTGGTGGGGTTGGTTGTACGGGATCAGGATGGGTGTAAGGCCATAAAAAGCGCCGGCAAAGAGTGTGCAAAGAAACTCAAGGCTGTTGGGTAGATATACGGCGACACGCTTTGCGCCACGACCCTGCAGATGGTTCCCGATGACAGCAATCTCCTTGGTGACATGTTCAACTGGGTGCTCGGTGACACCTTCCTTACCGAAGACGGTCATAATGTGTGCACTGCCGCTGGATGAGGTACCTTTATCGAGGGGAATCTCGCCCGTCACGCGTCGCCAGATATCACGGAGATCGCCATCTCTGCCGGAAGAGTACATGGGAGCATTCGCAGGTTTAACGGCGAGGCCGGTACGGAGGGGGTCTGGCGGGGTCAGTGGGAGGAATGGAAGCAGTACTCATGGAACCGACATACAGCTATGGGGAGTTTCGGGAGACCTGAAGATGGCCGATTCTCCCGGGTACCTCACATACGAAGCATGGGCCTGTCGTGCGAGCAGCATTGGGTGAGTATCGGCATCGGCATTGTCGTAGACTATCCATCCGAGGAAGCCGACGATGGAAAAGGCGATGACGGTAGTGTATGTGTTCCAACCGCTGAAGAGGCCCGCGATGGCCCCATCGATCTGTTGGACAACTCCGGTCATGGCTGAATATGGTTGTGTTCACAGGGAAGAGAGTGGAGGTGTAGAAGGCGCAGTAGAAAACGGCGGAATGGCGGCGGGGGAGCGGCTAGTCATGGGACCCCTGTCGCGCTTCCTCCAACGCTCGCGCCCTTCTCCGAGGGCCCTGGGCAAAACATGGTTGCTATCCAACACCATAGCTACGCCATGTACTAACATTCACCCTCGACCCCAGCCATTGCAAACATGTCACTGTAGCCTAGAGTCTCACTGAAGAGCATCTAGGCATAGACCCGGATTACTAACCCCACAGCACCACCACAGCCAAGCACTTGACACTCGCGCTCCGTCCTTCAGCGGGTCTCCCCTCGAGCCAAACAAACAACCATCGCACAAGCTCCACCTGCAACTCACCATGTCGCTTGCACGAAAAGCCTACTCGGCGACGCCGCCCATGCCTACGACGCCATCTGCTCAGACAGACCAACAGCCCACGCCCAACGGCTCCTGGCGACATCCACAGTTTGACGAGATTGCGCGTCGCCAGTACGCTACCACCTTTGACGAGCGCAATGTGCGCGCTATTGTACTCAACTCTGGTCTGCTATTTGTCTCTGTATATGGCCAAAGTATGAGCGAAAGAGTGAAGCTGGTGGGATATGCAGCGTGAGTAATACCCTCCAAGCAGCGCGCCCTGCAGGCCCTAACATGTCCCCAGTGCTCTCATCAACGCCGTTGTAAAGGCAGTACCCTTCAGCGCGTGGGCTATACTCGCCATCCGAGTCATCTTCGCCACCAATATCGTCATTGCCTTCCTCCCACTCGTCCGCCGCTACTACCCCGACGACATGGCCGACATACCTCTTACTCCTTCGCAGCGCGCCTCGATGGGCCTGAAAGCAGACGTGCATGCGCCCCCGACACCAGGGCCTGTCTATGCCTCTCCAGGCTTTGTCACGCCGCCTCGCTACCAGCGATCCACACCACGCAGTAACAGCTTCAGCAACCAAGACTACTCTCCGTTCAACGGCAGTCCTCGCCCAAATCTGGGAGGGTCAACCTCCAACTCTCCCTTTAATTTGAGCGGATCGGCAGCAAAGCGCTCAAGCTACAACAGTTCAATGAGCAGCAGTCTGTTTGGTGATAACTCGAGCAGCGTGACCCCAGGTACACCCACACCGTCCACCGGCAAGGCCAGCGTGGGGCTGAATAATAAGTGGCTATACGAGAAGCGAAGGGACAGCCCAAAAAGCAATCTCTTCTTGTGAAGTGATGCTAACAGCTTGAGATGCAAGCGATAGGAACAATCGGTCATGTATGGGATGAAACATGAACGCTCTATACCCAGATATATTGCGCCGGCGTTTGGATCTGTTTAGTCTTTTAGTTACCGTAGCTTGAGGCGGCCAGCTCCTGTTGCTTATACTATCAACAATCGCAGCTCGCCCCCCCGACGAACAAAGGCCCCGACCTCCTTTGTAATGTCATGTCTTGATAGCCGTCTTGAAATCAAAACTTTGCCTGTGTATATATATTGTACATCCAGTCTACCTCATTCTCCCACCTATGCAACCGACTCCCTACGTCATGAGAACCGATCCCCCTTTCTACTCCGATACACATCACTAGCCTCGTACTTGCTCTTCTCCCCAACCCTCTGCCCCTCATCCGCAGGCGCATGCCTCGTAGGCGCCGGATCCTGACTCGCCTGCACACTCGGACTCCCCTCTACCTGTCCCATGGCTCCTCCATGCCCCCCACTACCCCCTCCTTCGCTCCGCAGCCGCCCCAATTCGCTCGTCACGCTCTGCGGTGCCGCTTGCGTTGACCCGGGCCGCGCCGTTGGGTTCAAAGGGGTAGTTGGGGGTGGCTGTACGCCGTGCTCCATGTGGTAGATGCGCGCGCGCTTTTGTCGGTCCAGCTCTGCCTTGTGGGCTCGGTCTGCGTTGATGCTGCGTTTGGCGAAGAAATAGGCGCCGCCGCCGGCGACGATGAGGGTGGCCCAGCCGTAGCTGCGGGCGAGTCGGTGTTAGTTGGGGTGGGAGGTTGGGGAAATAATAGGGACTGCAGACGGGGAGGTGACGTACTAGACTGATTTTACCTATAGAGATTGGGAATGAGTAAATTGAGGAAGCGGGGTTTGGGGTGGTGCTTACTGTGTTCATGTTTTGGGGTCGCGCAGTGCGCTTGGTGCGAATGCTTGGGGTAGCGAAAAGGAAAAAAGTTGAACTGGGGGGGAATAGCTTGTCGCTTTTCTGCGGGTGTCGTGATGAAAGTGGTCTGATTGTTGCGAGGCTGGCGGCGATTATTCGGCGATTGGGACGTGGGTTGCGGGGACGAGGGGTGTGGCGGTGCCAATAGGACTTATTACTATTACTCGAGCATGGGATCACTTGGCGACCTTCACTGAAGAGAAATCATAGTACTTGCTTTGTCAAACTTACCAGCTGAATTATCCACCTCTTTTTTGTCATTTTGTGAAAGATGGTCGTTCCAATCTTTCTCGGCTTACCGATTCAATTCGTTCGATGTGCGGACGCTGAATTACTAGTAGAAATTGTATGTCCGTTGCGGTATGTTCTGCACGTAGTGCCTGGCAATTTTCAAAGTACTATGATCCGTCTTTTCTAGTCGCTGAGTATCGGAAAGAGCAGTGGCTGGGAATTCAATGGTATCGTCTGAATCAACCCCCGGTTGCGACGTCCTTTGCTTGATCAGTTTCAACCCATCATCCATTATGCGATAACCGGCCAAGGCATCGACCTCAGCACAATGATGCAATTGAGCGGTTACAAAACAAATCGTCACATGAAAGCGAAAGCTCCAAGACTAAAGACGTTCAGCCCTTTGCAGAAAGGGCGCGAATGATATAGGTTTTCAATGCACCCTCGTACGAGACTCTCCAGCTCCAAGATTGCGAGACAAAACCGTCTTTTGAGCGGAGTCCACCCGTCAATGCACACTCTGACCTAACCCCAACGCGCCAGTTCGACAGCCGAAGCCCCGTAAACGTGCCGCTCTATCCACTTCTCATGCGTTCTCAGGACAAGGTGACCGGAATGTGAAAACACAGCTATCAGACTCGGTCGTAGATGCCCCTTGCAAGTGGGTTGCCCCTTCCTGATTGTATCAGATTTGTAAGCTGGTTCTCTCGCTGACTGCCCAAGGAACCGCGGACCTGTGTTGTAACGTCTAGAGCTATTCCCGAGAGTCTGTAGTTATCACCTACAGCAATGTACGAGTATACGAGCAGACTTCAGCCCGCCTGCTCCACATACTCATCAAACTGGCATAGAACCTGCGCAGGGTCATTCGAGTAACAAGAGTACAACAATTCGAGTTAACACACAATTCACACATTCAGTTGCTTCGCTGTCCTCATTCCCCCGTACACAATTCCTTCTCCCCTTCTTATCTAACTGAACCCCTTCAATTTTGTCTCACGTCAGAGCTGACCCACTATCAGACAGAGACCACAGTTGTGAGCAGATATGCCGTCCTTCGAAGAGAAAAATAGACGGATATCAATGCGCTTTTGCCGAGGCCCACCGCACGAGGAGGCGCCACTGCTACCTTCAACGAGTGGCCCCGCAACCATGTAACGGAAAAGACCCGCTTTTCACGGCGCCTACTCTCAAAACACCACCTCCCGAACTCACTCAACCTCACAAAAGCACAAATTCGCCCTGAATTTGTAGGAAACGTCCGTGCATTGTTTCCAGCGTACTGGGCCAGGGACGGTCAAGATCGGCTGTTCCCAGCCGTCATGTTTCGCCGTGGCGTGCTATGCTTTGATTCGAAACTTGACTTTTCGGGCATCGAAACCTCTCATGCCTCATGATTGCCATCCTTCTGTAGAAAAGACCAGTCCCTACCGGCCTAGCAAGCGCCAGATTACTTACAGCATGATGTGCCGTGGGTTCTCGAAGTTTGAAGCCAGTGGAGTCGCCTCACCACGGCGCGTAAACGTCCATGACAAGCTAGGCAGTCCCGCTGCGGATCCCGTACAAGCACTTTCGAGGTTTACTGCCGCCAGCTTGTTTCTCTCTTGGCACCATTCCGTGCCCCATTGTTCTTTGCCAAGTATTGACTGAGGCGCTCAGGAGTCAATTCGCATACACCCTCCCCTTGACCTATACCAGCGCACGTCTCATAGACGTGGGGACTGCAATCAGTCTCGAGTAATTCCATCGGCAGCGTGATGACCTGCCTGAGCAGTCTCTGTAATATATATCTTGTCCAAGTGTTGTGATGCTAATGATCCATCTCCAACCTTCACTTCTACAGCTTGACGCTCTACTCTCTTTTCTTTCTACTCTATTCACTTCTCAGCGCTGAGCGCCAACCCTACCTCCATTACCATCGCTATGTATTTCTCCGCTGCTACTACTGTTGCGCTTGCCGCTTTCTTCACCACTGTGCACTCGCACGCGGTCATCTTGGCCGCCGTTGGTGACTCTGGTGAAAGCCAGGGATTCTTGGGTATGCTTCCCTATGGTGGCTCAAGATATTGAGTGTTTTCTTACATTGCTACAGTCGACCCCGAGATTGCCCGTAACTGCACCACCATCTCTCCTTGCCAGCAGGATGCCACCATCATTCGCGATGAGGAGATTACCCAGAACATTGTCAATGCTTGCGGACGAACTGAAATTGCTGGTAACATCGACATTGGCGAGCAGACTGAGAACGAACTCGCCGCTGGTCGCATGGCCAAAGTCTCTGCTGGCTCCACTCTGGCAGTCACCATCCACCAGGTCAATGCTGATGGAGCTGGACCGTTCGAGTGCGACATGGACGAGACTAGCAACGCCGTCACTACCTTCACTCCCCTGAAGGTATCCAACAACGTCCCTGGTTCCTTCGGTCTCTCCCAAGCCAAGGAAAAGGACTTTACCATCAACGTCCAGATGCCCGACAAGTTCAACTGCCTTGGTGCATCCACCGGAAACATCTGCACCATCCGATGCCGCAACAACGCTATTGCCGGTCCCTTTGGTGGATGCTTCGCTGTTCAACAGACTGACGGCACTGGTCGTACTGATAGGGCCGCTTCTGGTAAGCCCAATATTTCATTTCATCATCCCCCCTGGCGCTAGCATACCCACGTATGTATACTCACTGCCACTAGCTGTCGATACCGCTCAGACGCTTGAGGGTATCTCTGCACAAATTCTTCAAAACCAGAAAGATCTCCCTGCTGCAATTGCAGCTAACCAGGCTGCTGGTGCTGCTGGAGGCAACGAGGGTGCTAGTGCCATTTCCGGTGCGTTTGATTTTTTGACCATGGACGGGGATTAGTTACTAACATGCTTCTTAGCTCTCCTTCCCGAGGCGACTCAAGACTCTAATGCTGGTAATGGCAACAAGGGTAACCAGAACGGTGGCCAAGGTCAGGGACAGCGAGGACAACAGGGTCAGGGACAACGTGGACAGCAGGGCCAAGGCCAAGGCCAAGGTCAGGGCCGCGGTAACGATCAGAACCAAGGCAACCGCAACAACAGACTCCGCCGCTTCGCCTCCAAGTTTCTCAGCTAAGCGACTTCATCGTTAAACCCAAGCCAAACGGCAGCAGAACTACTACACATGGGTGCAAGGGTTGGCGTCCAACCCGCTAAAAAACAAAAGGGCTGGCCCACCACTTATTCTTACCACAATGTATATACCTTTAGTCATGTATGGAGATGCAAACACACATAGAGAAGGATTAGATATATATATGTTTGTCCTCATTCAATGCCTGCTTATATCTGTGATTCCGGATAACGAATGTCAATTAAATTCCAGTCATAAAAGATTGACGCCAACGGGAAGGAAAAAAAAAGGATAGCTGAGCAAGACTGAGATGAAAAAAACTATTCGACATATCCCAAGGTAAACCCCAGGCACGTTTATTTTACATTGTCCCCTTCGTGGATCGAACACGATACCTCCAGATGATTGTGACTGAGAAGACTTCAGTCTGGCGCTCTCCCAATTGAGCTAAGGAGACTGGTACGCGATGGAGCGATGGTGGGTTAGAGGCTTGACAATACTGGGTTTTTTTTGTCAGATTCGATAGCATCAGATGGAGTTCCTGGCAGGATAGTAGACCCAACTTCGCCGCAGCGCGTTGTAGTTGCTTTTGTGCAGATGGGAGATTTTTGTGCACCGAAGACTAGCGGTGCTAGTCGGGTCGAGGTTGCGGTTTGGGTAAGGTTCTGTGGGGTTAGTCGCGTGGAGGTTGTTGATGCTTTGCTTGGTCCGAGGCTAGAGAAAAGATGCAAAGGAACCTTTTCCTACTGTGTTGAGCATCGTGTAGAGATGCAGTAGCTTCATGGCATGTGTCGCATGTTGAGCGTTGCGTCAAGCGCTGCAGCCAGTGGCGGGTTGACCCTGGTATGGGAGTTGGCCAACGGATACATTAGAGGGTGGAAAGTTGGTAGTGGTGTGAATGCTTTGGCGAAGGATTATAAATCGAGGGTAGGTATACACGATGCGAATTCAGCTTTCACGAGAAAAGCAGTGGTTAGGTAAAGGTGCAATGGGGCAGCGAGATGAGAATCCAGGGCTATACACGGTACACGCGAGCCTGATGATGACATTCGGCGTGTTCAGCGTGAATCTCCAAAGATCGATACCATGTGCATTGACAGACATTGACACGATTGCGACCCCCGCTCAGCCTCCGCAAGACCAAGAAAAGAACGCAAAAAGCACAGTCCGGATTGCCTTGTTTTGGAAATACCGTCCAAGTCAAAGGAGAAAGTGACCAAGGAATGCTGATTGGAAATGCTGACTACTCTCGACCAATCACATCGCGCCTAACTCTGCTGACATGCTCAGCTTACCTCGCAAAAGACGCAGCACGTGCCTGCGGTCATCATGTCGTGATCAACACGCTAATCGTCGCTGATCCTTTCTTCCCCATTGAAAGCGGGAAAGTTCTTTACCGCAACGTAGCACTCTCGCGCGCACTCGTCCGACAGTGGTGTGACCTATGCAATGTGAAGGGGGCAAAGTAGAGAGGTGGATAAACAGGCAACCCCACTGTGCATGCAACCGAGCCTCTTACGAGCGTGTCAGTCGCGCTAAGCCGAACCAAGGGGATGATGGATAACCTGTGCTGGTCGTTCGGTCAGCTTACACATGCGCAAATAGTCAGCAAGAAAATGGATTTGTAGGCAGCTTTCCTCTTGGTTGGGGGTGGCATGCAGGTGCTAAATAAATAGCCTCAGAATCAAAGTGCGGAATTATAGCGCGCAACCACAAACATGACGCCAAGTAGACATCACGTTAGATTCTGCAAAGAAACTCCGCGCCAACAACCGTACTTGCAATTGCCCGGCTACTTGTTTGGTTCTAGCCTGCCGCCGTAGCCTGTATCAACTACCCCGTCCCTTACCGCCCCCTCCTTGCCTAGGAGTCTAGAAAGAGAGCACAAAGAGTCACATGTACGTACTTGCCGCCAGACACCCACGCCTTCTATATAACCAAACGCATCCCCACTCGGAATTTGGGAACATATCCAAACGCATCTTGTCCCCTTCCAAACACCAAACAAGAATCACCGCAAGAGGCACACACAGCCCACACACACACGCGTAAGACGGTACCAGACCCCACATATCCCGACCCGAAACCACCTTACGCTGCCCCACACTGCGAGGACGAGGAAGGGCAAGTGATACA
Organism: Bipolaris gigantea; assembly: GCA_030558545.1. Taxonomy (NCBI): domain Eukaryota; kingdom Fungi; phylum Ascomycota; class Dothideomycetes; order Pleosporales; family Pleosporaceae; genus Bipolaris; species Bipolaris gigantea. The sequence goes on from JALPSE010000062.1 coordinate 60,009, forward strand.
TTTACATCGGCCGTCGCCGTCGTCCTACATCCCATCATTCTCCCATCCCGAATCCCTCCTCTCCTCTTCCCCCGACGCCAGTCTTCAAGTCGCACGTCGTCGGCGAAAAAAAACATTGGCGGAAAGTCTACAGAAAAGAGCAAGGGAAAGATCGCCACAATGGCCTTCTCAACACACGCAATCCCGCATATCCGCCGCTACTCAACACGCATGCCACGCGACCCCCACTACCGCCTCAAAGCCTCGCTCGCAACCAGCTACGTTGTGACTGCGTGTGCACTGCCATTTGTGCCACCGCTACTGGAGACCAGAAGAGCAAAGGCAGATGGGAGTTGGATGACAAAGTACGTTGAAGACTACTTCTCCCCGTGTACTCCATACCAGTCATCGTGGAAGCATGCCGGGTGCAAGGGAAAATGCTGACCGCCAAGCAGAGAAAGTATGCATTGTTCGTCGCAGTTTCTGGGTTGTCCAAGGTGAAGCGCGTGGGTTTTGGGTAAGATGACGCAAATCCCAGGTAAATGGTGAAAAGGACTAGGCTGACCACATCGTCCAGTCATATTCTTGCATCTTGCTTCATTCAGCCTTCCAACATATCCGGCGTTCTTGGTTTCCTTTCTTCGCGCTCTGATCCGATGGTCAGAGCACTGCGGATTTATCCCAGCACATAGCATTGGGCACAGTTTTAACCAGGGTGGTCTCCGACTACTATCTGTATCATTTGTATCTCGATTCAATACATGTTTAGTGAACTTGCTAGTACTGAAACCTTATACACTGATTTCCTTGTTACTACCCCTCTCTAGTCAACATCGCTAGGATGCGTCTGTTGGTTTTCCGCCGCGTCATGCATCTCTTCTTCCTCATCTTCATCCTCGGTAGCCGTTTCGTACATGGTGACGTAAAACTCCCCATCGTGTTCGAAAAATTGTAGGCTTTCGTCATCCGTAAACCCGTCATCTTCGTCAAGCTCAAGGTCGAGCTCCATGTCGTCATCTTCTTCCAGGTCGTCGACTTCGAAATCGTCGTCCGTGTCAGCCAGAGCATCAGCCTCTTCATCGGTGTCCTCGAACATTTCCATGAATGGAAGCCTGCGACCAGGTCGTACAAACTTGTGCCTCAGGCGATGTAGATCGCGCCGCGTGTTACTTAGCATCTCGCCGATGTCAAGTTCGCCTAATTGATCCGTTTCAGGGGGGGATACACCGAATTCCACAATGTCGCCCGGATTTACTATATGCCGATGGAAGCCCACTTCATCCGCATCGTACACACAGTGAACGACTGGCACACGTTCGTTGTGGAGATATGGGGGTATCAGGCTTGGGCTCTTGTGCAACTCTATCAGCATCCGGAGATTGATGCCGGCCTTGAACAGCTTGTATGCCTTTGCATGCCTATTGCGAAGAGACTCAGGGTTGCAGATATAGCTTGGTTCGGACAGATCGAGCCTTTGCAATGTCAGTAAATGCTACAAGACCGAAAGGCCTCTTCTCAAAAGTATCGCTATTGTTCTACAACTCACCATATATATGACGATTGCATGAGTTCAAGGGTGTCAAGGGACGGGAGCGCAGCGTAATGATCAAAGTCGGGGGGATGATCCCAAAAGTCAACAGGAACATCCCAGTGTCGGCGGATTCGAAGTGTCTGAAGTTGAGGAGGAGCTAGATCGCGGTTCATTACAATGGCTGTATGCAGGAATGAAGTCGTATCGCACTCCATGTAGTCAAGAGCATGAAAGTTGCGCATGCCATCGCCAGGAGGCCGGACACTGCGAAAAACATGAGGGCTCGTATCTAGATGCCACCCAGGGTCAAGGTGTGTAAGTCTTTCGAGTGAATGAGCAATGGCCGATAGTGCCTTCAACGAAGCACCTGGGTCTCTAGATAGAATGGGCTTGGCACCCCGCGACCGGTTGACATTGAAGACGTTTTCACCGAGCGTCAATGACTTGAGTCGTGCCGGTGTGCGCAGAATACTCAGCAAGCTTCTAGGCTGAAGCTCGCACTCATCAAAATACAGCGATACTAGGGGTGTTTTGCCCACATGTGTGGCAAGTTGCGGGATTTCTGCGTCCGGAAAAGCAACACAAGAGACATGAAGGTGGCGAAGGGTGGGGTGTTGAAAGAGGCAATGAAAACCATTGAACTCCCAGAAATCCGTGTCAGCGCCGTGCGAATGGATCGTCAGGCGTTCTAGCAAAGCTAGTCCTATGGTTCGCTCTACATGTTTGCCGAGGCGTTGTTCTGCCAGAATGTTGTCTGCCTCTCGGGGGCCTTCTGCGCATGCAGTGTCCAGTGCGCGTCGGAAGCGCTGCATGTCGCCTTCAACCCAAGCCTCGCCACCAGCACCTTCCCAATGAAAGTTATCATATGGGCTCTCAATGTGCCAATCTCGCAGATTGACCATACCGGCAACACATTCGTTGAACGTCGCCCGCAATTCGTCGCTGTCTTTCAAGTCCCCTGGCTGGTATTGGTATAGGATTTTCAGTGTTTGTACGGCGCGGATGCGCTGGCGGCGCAGCGTGAAGGCTGAGATGATGGCATGAAGATTCTTGACTGAGAGTAGCTCGACTGTCTTGTAGAGTCGCTCTTCAGCAAGATGCTGCATGCTACGACAAGTCTGGGCGAGTGCACATAGAGCCTTATTGCTGCCTTCGAGATGGTCGATTACGAGAAGGGCAAGTTCGTTGGGGAGCCGCGAATTCGCGCAGCTGAGAGAAACTGAAGCCATGCCACGCGATATGTGGCCTGGATATGGGTGTATATCGATGGACGGTTGCAATGTTGATGGCCTGCTGCCTAGGCGTGGAAGATGGCACTATTTCCAGTCAGGAAATGAGCTCCGAGAGCGCCCATCATCAGGCTGACGAAAGTATGGTAGCTTTACTCACCAAGCAGCTCCCCTTGAGTGTTGATTATTTGGGTTCGAATATACCCCTCATTACAAAGGAGCTGTTCAGGATGCGAATTTGGCAAACGCTATTGAAATTATGCAGGGACGAGCGATGAAGAGCCGACTGCAGGGTTGCATGAGCATTGGCCAATGACGTCGGCGCGTCGTCAAAATCCTATGCACATGTCAAACCCACGCACTCTCCTGGAACTCACATGGCATTTGGCATAGCTTCACATTCACCTTCACTAGATTGCTCCACGATGTTGGTACCGCTGATTGACCCCACCAGGAGCTGGCCCAGACTGGACAGCCACTCCGACACCAGGTGGTACACCAAAGACGATGGATCTTGACTTCTATAGCTCCAGTGAGAATAGAAAACGTACAGCAGAAGATACGTCAACGAGCACGGAAATATCTGCATTGTATTCCCCGGATCCTCCGCCTCGCGTCCTCCGTCGCCACCATCACCAGCATCGCAATGCTGCCTCCGAAATATGGGATCTAGACATCCCCTCCTCGCAAACGGACTCGCACCCTAGGAATGACACCCAGAAGCGGCCATTCAGCGTCTACAAGGCTATCCTCCGGCACAACAACCTCTTCTTCCAGTTTGCTCTCCGCCTGCCGTACCCCTCCCTCATCGACCTTTACGCCATTGACAAGGAGTTTCACTACCGCCTCAACAAGTACAGCGTCTCACTCATCCACGACTATGCCCGTCACAATGCTCCTCTGGCCGGCCACATCTTCAGTTGGGTGCTGTACCCGCAACTATGTATCTCAGACCCGATGCTCAGACCAATGGACGAGCGACAGTGGCTAGCGCGTGATGTGCCCGGCTTCCGCTGGGTTGGCATGATACTCTGGCGCCAGAACATTGTTCGATCCATACTTACGATTCTCAGCATGGAAGGACACCGAGTACCTGCTGCATGTGAAGCTACGCTCATGAAGTTCTGGTGCCTCATGGAGATGAAAACTACAAAGCTGCGCCTCTTTTTCCTCAAGGACAAAGAGATTTGGACTGATGCCGACATTATCAACTTTCAGCTTCTTCTTGTGAAGCTCGATATGCGCTTTTCAGACCCCGTTCCAGGAAATGGCTGTGGTCAGCTGGCGTCTATGCTACTCAGCCAGAAGAGTTTAAGCACGCTGTGGAGGGTGCTGAGTGGCAGGCTCAAACTTAACTACGACACAGCAAGTCATATGATGGCCAGGACATACCAAGAAAATGATCTTGATATGCACATGCAGGCTTGGATGCAAGATATCACGGACGGGGAGCATGGTCCACTAGGTCTTTTGGCTCGTGAGGGCTGGCACAGGGACGGTGCCAAGATGGAGCACGCCGTCGATATGGTCATTGTCGAGGGTATTAGAAGGAACCTGCATGTGCAAAAGTACTATATGGACTTTATCCTCTATGGCTTCGTGGATGAGAGGACTGGGAAGAATGTACCTGTACCAGGACAGTTGAGGGGTGAGAAGAATGTGAAGCTCCCAACTGAAGGATGGCCAGAGAAGAAGTTGAGAGATGACACCATCAAAAAGTTGGATGCCCTTTTTTGGAGTTTTGAGGACATAATAGAGGATGCGATGGATACTAGCACTTGACCTCCAAGCACACAAAGCACTGAGACACTGTGCGACGAGGCACAATCTTCAGCAGTATGCATTTCGAGGAGAAAATGATGCAAATACTTCTGATCCTTTTCCTTTAACCCATAATGAAAACTTCAATATCATACCCCAACTCCCATGACTCACCTCCCCCCCAACGCCACATACTCTCCAACAACCCCCCTATAATCCCCCGGCATATACGCCGTAAACCTCTCCCTCCACCAACTCCCCTTCCTCTCATTGCTCACCCCCACATCCATCAACAACCGATCCACATACGGCAGACAATCAAAAAACATGTCGGGAAACCTGGCCCCGAATCCGCGACTGTAACGCCACCTGGTAAACTGCGTGTGTAGCACGGTCTCGTACATGATGCGCTTGGAGGCCGCTGTATCTTGGAGGGCAGGGATGCGATTGTCGAAGTAGGCGGTTATCCATAGCGCCTGGGTCTGCGATATTATGGTCGTGGCGGGGCTGCGGTAGGCGCCGGCGAAGGCGAGGGTGCGGGCTGGGATGAAGGATGGGGGTACCATGTAGCGGTAGAGGCGGTAGGGTTCTTGCCGAGTGTCCTTGCTAGTCTTTTTTGCACATGGAGTACGTGGTGAGGGTTGATTCTGGAGTTTGGGGAATGTGGCGAAGATTTGGGCGTCGGCGGCGTGCATGTGGTCTTGTGGCGTTGTGGAGGCGTGGCCGGGAAGACCGAGGTCCTTGGTTGTTTGGAAGCTGAGCTGGGGCGTGTCTTTCCAGCCTGTGCCGCAGATTAGCACGTCGGCTTCGATGATGGCGCCGGTGGAGAGGTGGATGGTGCGGGAGGAAAGGTGCGAGATGTCTGCAATGTGGACTTTGATGGTGCCGTTGCGGACGAGCTCGAAGAAGTCGCTTTTGTAGTTTAGGAGACCGCGGTTTGTGCCGATGAAGAAGACGTCGTCCCAGGGTTTGAGCTTTGCGGTTTCGGGATGGGAATCGTAGCCGTTGATTTCTTCAGTTGCGTGCTGCATCTTTGCGAAGAGGGCATCTGAGATCTTCTTTCCCAACCAATGCTGATGGAAGAAGTTGCGGATGTAAGTGAAGCCGTCATCCCACATACTCGGGCTAAGCCATGTAATCAGTCGTGTTTGTATGAGTAGCTCCGGAATGATCTTTAAAGGCGTCAGACGGTTTGGCATCATCCAACAAGGGCCATGGCCTGATTCCCGGATTATCCAGTCCACCTGGATGCCTTTGGAGGCGTACGCATATGCAATATCCCATGAGAATTTGGCACCGCTGAGAAGAGCAATCTTCTTATACGGTCCCAGGCCACCCTCGGCTTTTGCAAATTCGCTTGAGTGATATATTGGTGAACCAAAGGTTTCCTTCCCATCAAGTTTGGGCATGGAAGGTTCAGACGTTAGTCCCGTCGCAACAACTAATCTCGAAGCCTCAATTTGGTAATCCTTTTCTGTTGAGTTTGTATGTTGTGAGACGGTCAACATCCAGCCCATCGGTCCTTGGTCCACAGCTGACTTGACACTGGTTTCGAGACGAATGTGTTTGGCCAAATCAAAAGTTTCCACATAGGTATGCAAGTACTTGTTGACATGTTCTCCGGGTATATGGCCGTCTACAAGGTCAAAACCCTCTGTATCCATGGGAAGGTCGCTGAACTATACCCGAGTTAGCTCCGCTCGCCGTGCTTACTGGGAGGCGCATATGTACCTCAAAAGTGCGAAAATGGTTATTTGTATGAAGTCCCGGGTACAGTCTTTCTTTTGCCCATACCCCTCCTATGGAGGGGGACTTGTCAAGAACCAAAATTGACGCCTCGGGGTGAACATCGCGATACGTTTTGGTGACGACTAGGCCGTGTATACCTGCACCAACGACGACGAGATCGAATTTTTTGATGCCCGCCATAGCGACAGATACCAGGTGGTGCTATTTTGCTATCGATGCGAAATGCGGGTATTGCGCGATATATCTATCCAGTCTGTCTGAATTCATGGCTTGATTGAGTTTCGCCAGAGCTGACTGAGAGCTAGAACGCCCCTTGTCTCAGGCCAGAGATGGCACCAACACATCGTTCAACAGTGTGCTGGCTGAAGAACCAGGGACGGGCGACTAACAACCGAGCGCAAGCTAAGTGAATCTCGAAGCTCAAGGCTGATCGCAGAAGCGAAAAACTCATCATTGACTCGCTCTTGCGGGTCAACGGGGGTAGGATCATGTGGCAGGTGCTTGCAGTCCTCGCCAGCATTATCTGGGTCTGACCAGCGCAATGCTCGCTGTGGCGTAGGGCTCAGATAGGTGGCTGCACTAGCACACAACACTAATTGGGGAACATGGAGGCCGAGGCCATTTGGTCAAGCCATATTTTTGCATACTAATCACATAGTAAAGATCAGGCGTGTTTTCGCCACCTGCTGAAGTGCGATGACATTTGATTCCTATCTCTCCTATGCCCCAACAGCTTGGCGGACTTTGCGCGTCGCATCACGAGTGCAAAGCGATAGGATGCACTGAACCTGGGGGTGAAATTAAAGAACAGAAACATCTAGGGCTGGAGGATAGACTGGGAAAGGTGTGTGGTAGTTGATGCAGCTCTAGCACAACCGCATTGCGCCAATCATGGTGCGGTCCTGGTACTAGGCGACCGGCCGCTTCCTCTTCCTACTCATCACAGTCAGTCGCGGAGTACTGAGGTGCCTTTTTGGAACATGTTGCCATTCGAGTGCAACAGTGAAACGGATGTCATCGTGATTGCTGACGGAACCAGTCACGTCCCATACCACGCAAGCTTTGCTAAGCATCGCTAAGCCTGAAAACATTCAACCCTTTTATTCGTTTGTCGTACCAAGCGTGAGTTCACCAACCATTGAAACCACAGTCCATGCTGCAGTGCCGGCTCGGTAACTTGCCGCGGGAAGCAGCAGCAATTAAAGGATAGATAGATGGGGGATAAAGTGCGTTGTACCATCCCCTCTTTGCATGTTGCACAAGGCGTGATAAACTGGTGGAAATGTGCATATAGCGAGGAAGAGTTGAGTACCTTTGCGTTTGAAGAAGTGTAGATCAAGAAGTCATGGTGACGAAGGAAAGTAAACTAGCTGCAAGGGTAAGCAGAGATTGACTTTCATCCTTCGTGCCAAACAGCAAAAAAGGCCAGGCTAAACCGCTCGGCATGATGGTCCATCTCTTCTTCTTTGTTCTATACGCCAGTTTCTCCAAGTCTTTTTTAGTCGTACGAGAGGCCCAATCTCGATGGCAACTCTCAAGCATTTCCTTGACGCCCTCATGGGTGTCCGACATTACCACCAGTACGGGCGCGAAGTTTCTTCGATTGGACGTTGATCACGTTTTGGTAACAGTGAGCGAGACTGCATACGAAAAGGATAAGTCAGAGACAATGTGCAATGCCAGCACTGGATGCTTGACCATGCGGACATGAGATTCGACAAAGTGGATTCGTATGCTGGAGGAAAGGAAGGGACTACGAGGCGGCCTTATGATTGTTGCGTATGTGAAATGTCGGTAGCATCAAATGGCATCAAATGGAGCTTCAAGGAGCTCAATCGTGTCTATCGTCTTCTATGATCAAACCATCTATTTGCTTGAGAGGATCCGAATCAATAGTAGTATGCTCCATGCCTACTAATCCCACCAGAGCCTCATCATCGATATAGTCTCTTGTTTCGGGATTTGAGTTTGGCTGTTGACCATGTGCAGCCTTGAGCTTCAAAACATCACTTTCACTGAACTTCTTGAAGGCCTTTGGGTTCTTCTTCTCCTTCTTGGCGTGTGACTCGCTTTTGAACTGATAGCCCCTCACACGCGGCCCTTGGCCAGTCTTTTCGGGTAGAATGGGTTCGTAGTAAGCTTCAAACGTAGCTACGTCGGCATCAAAGGTCCCGGCTTCGATTGAGGCTCGCACTCCAGCAAAGAAGGCTGAGAGAATGGTGTGATTGTGCATCTGAATCAGCACCCAACCTAGCATTTCTTTGGCAGCAAGGAGGTGTTGAAGGAAGGCGCGATGATGCTTTGAACAGGCATAGCAGGTGCAGCCGTCTGAAAGTGGGGTGACGGATTGCGCATGATGGCCACCCCACATATCGATTCCTAAAGAGCGGCGGGCGGCGTCGCTTGACTCGTTCCTGGGCGCTGGGAAGGTGAAATCGAGTACGATGCCAGCATCCGTCGCATCATTCACAAAGGGGACGGTAAATATATCCATGCCCAGGCTGATATGACGCAGAAGCTCATGAGGGGTGGCCGGGGCATGGAAAGACAATCGCGGAAGGTGGTGCAATTGGTCTGGGAGGTCATCGAGGAGATAGGCGTCGTATATGGCGACACCACTGATTTTGTCCAACATATCGTCAAGTAGATGTTCGAGATACCATGACTGAAGGTCGCGCTCGATGGGCAGTATGGGCGCGAAAATGGCGCAGCTTTTGCCTTGATTATCCACTGTACTCTGCTTAACGATCAAGTCGCGCAGCCAAGTCTCAGTTCTGTCGCTCATCCTGTCCTTGCGCTTGAGGCTCACTGATTCCTGGCCAAAGGGAATATCGGCCAGCCCGATAACAACATCTGGCTGTAGCTTGCTCGTAGCAGCGGCATAGAATTCCGACGAGACAGTGGTGAAGCCGACTGAAGTCAAGAGGCCTACTTCTGTGTTTGAGTTTGCGTGGGGGCTCGGTATGGGCGGATTGCGACGCGCACCCAGGACAAGGAGCGTTTCCGGAGGGAGGGCGATGAAGTTGCGGAGTGGATCGGGGACGTCATACTTCAGTACGGGCGGTGTTTTTTGAGGGTGCTTTTCTACGACTACAAAGAGTCAGCCATGTGCTGGAGCTGCTGATGGCTGCGCTACCCACAGTCTTCGAGCGGAACATAGACGCCTTCTAGCCCGACTCTTTTCTGGAAATTATCTTGGGAGATGTGCGGAATGATACCGCGCGACGTGCTGCCGATGAAGCCAGGGGTCAGTATCTGGTTGCGTCCTGGCACCGACAGGCGGCCAAGTCGTGGAGCCAGGGAGCCCGCTGCCTTGAGAAGCGTGAACTCGAGCATCTCGGCTGGCAATTGGTCTAGCTTCTGCGCTGGGCTTTCCGCAGACATGGCGGCGTTGAACTACAATTCTGTTGGAGGGAGAAGCCGGCTCCACGTTCTACCACACGTCCAGAGGGGTTACGGTGCACAGTGACCATCACAGCGGGGCATCTTCATCCTCGTCGGCCCACCCCGCCGTGAGGGAGCATCGAAATGGTCAGTGCGTGCACGTGATCACGCGCGAGGCCACGCGTATCATCCCTTGAGAGTGCTTACATAATCACTCCGTCTGGTGTTTGTTGCGACCGCTAAACCAGTCGAGTAATGATGTATGCTGCATACAGACATGTCTAGTAGCCTAGCTTCCTCGCTCTCTCCTCTCCCAAGATATCCACCAAGCTCACCAACTTGAAGCTCGCCTCCTTCGCGGTCCCTCCATCAGCAAGCTCATTAGCATCGTCGTGCGTAACGAACACGCCGCTTGGAAAGTCCTTGTTGAGTGCGTTGCCCACCGCCGTAATCCCATCTGTATTGCTTACATGATCGATCCCCTTCTTTTTGTTGTCCACGATGGTGAACCTGCCAACGTACGCGTGTGGTGGTGCCCGCTCGTAGATGATGTATGACGAGATTCCCTGCGACGAGACAATGATATAGCCACCGGGTCCAAACTTAGCGGGCACAAGTGTGAGTCCCTCTACGTCAGCCTCGAGGCCGCTCTCATCACCGATCTTGGCGATTTGTACACCGGTCTTAGAGCCATTGGGCTCGGCTTCATATCGCCAGATGCCTAGCCCTTCTTCGCCAATGAACACATATCCAGAGCTGTCATCGCTAACGCAGCCTTCAACCTGACCGCCGGAGCCACCTTGGAACTCACGCACGAGGGTGGATTTCAAGGTGCCATCGGAACTGCTCGTAAGTTCGTATTGCAAATACTGGGCTGCTTTGTTGTTTACGAAGAGGTACTCCTTTCCCGAGACCTTGGACCGGTAGTTGCATGACCCGTACGGTTCGTAGTCTTCAGGGAGCGGCTGTATACCCCCTGGTATCTCACTGAGGTAGCCTGTGCTATTGACTTCAACTAGACTTCATCATGTTAGCCAATGCCTACTGTCTACAGCTTCGCTCCTTACCAGAGAGTATTGTCACCACGGCATGCAGCATATGCAAGATCCACTGTGCGATTACCAGCGGTAAAGTTGTAAATGATGTCGACGTTGTTCGGTTCGCTCGCCGTCAGGTGTTGTAAGAGTTTTCCCTGCAAATCAAAGACACCAAAGCCCTCGCCTTCTTCAGATTTGGTTGTAGTAACAACCCTGCTTTGATCCGGCCTGGTGGCATGTATCCAGATCGCTGGGTCATCACCGTCGCCACCGTTGGCTTCAGTCTCGTATTTGGGTTGGACAGCTAGAAACGAGCAATCCGGTCCCGCCCATGAGTCTTTGCAGCTGCATACGTTAGGACCAACACAATCTCCCTGTCCAGAACAGTCATTTTTGCACACCGTCTCAGAACAGTCCGGACCAATGAAACCGGCGAAGCAAGAACATTCTGTGTCATCAAGAAATCCATCGTAGGAACAATGCTTCGAAATGGTGCTCTCGCAGTCCCTGCAGGGCTTGGTTGCGGGGCTGTACTTGGTGTTGGGTTGAATACCTAGGGAGGCCAGAGCACCCGAGAGAGAGCCCATAGCAACGCCAGTGTCTTCCTTGCCCTCGAATGCAAATGCGATAACGCCGGATGGATAGCCAGCAACTGCTGATTGCAGAATGGAGAGTCCCCCCTCAATAGATAGCTCTGAGATTCCACTCAATGCAATGCTTCCTCTTATTTTCACTGTCGCATCGTACACATCAAGCGTCGTATCATGGGCGACGAAAAGGTAGTCCTCAGAGGTGCCATGATACGTAGCTAGGCCAGCAACCTTCACATCGCTTGTCACAGTCTGGATTGCCGGAGCTTCGGTGGTCTCCGAAGCTTTGAATGAGTACAATGGCCGGTCCTCGGCCGAGAAGAAGACTTGGCCATTGGAGAAAACAGAGCAACTCTCGCCCTCGATATCGACAGGAAAAGTTTGAATCTGGGACAAGTCAGCTTCGGTATTTCTTCAAGGATGGCGCAGATGGTACTACCTCCAAGATCTCTGGCTCGTCTTTGCTGTCTCGAATCACAAACTGCACTACCATTTTCTTTCCGAACAGGAAGATATAGCTCTCACCACTCTTTGCACTACGCCAGGTGCAGGCAGTGCTCCAATCACCAAGCTGAACCTTGTTGTTGCTTTCAAGTCTCTCTCCTGTTTGACTCTCGAAGATCTTGATCAAGGAGTCTGGTGCGGGTATGTTGACAATGAGATCGCGACCACCGATGTTGTGAACCGGTACCACTATCTTGGATCGACCACTCTTTTCATGAAAGTTCTCCACAAGAGAAGTTCCGTTCAAGAAGCCAAATGATCGGAAACCCCCGTCTGCCGCACTGCCATCGTTCACAACCAGATGCGGTGATGCGCCGTAGATGAAGTTGGTGTTGTCTCCTTCGAAGCCGGTAGCTGCAGGAACAAGTGTGATGTTTGCGTCCTGGGCAGAAACAGATGAGATGAGGCCTGCTGCCAAAATGGTGCAACCTGAAGAGATTCTCATGTTGAGATTGGAGATGGGCAGGTTGCTCGAGGGGGGCCAAACATCATAGCATGAGCAGTAAAGCTCAACTTAAGCAAGCGCAAATCCCTTGCCACCCTTGCGCACGTTCAACGAATGCAAGCGATAGCCTGAAGACTTCAAGGCGTTGTTTCCAAATAAGGAACCATCCCCTTTCTAATGTAACCTAAAACAGTAGTCGGGAGTGTTGTGCATGAAAGGACCATTGACCCAGTTTGCTGGGGTGGCCAATAGCAACGCGGAACATGACAACGTGAGAGACTGAACAGAAACGTCTCAACAGCACCACATGCCAGCCACACTCGAAGTAGGCGATCAAATTTGGAGAGACGGGTGGTGCCACCCTTATTTTGACTGCACGTGAAAACCCCGAGTTCAGAGGCAGAGCTCTCGTTGGCTGTGTGCGGCTTGTGAAGTCTTCCTGGGACCCCTTAACTCGACACGTGACATTATTCGCTTCCGCTAAGTGTGCAGGATATAAGATATGTGTGATTTTTACGTCATTCTCGTGTTTCCAGGGGAATTCTTGACTCGCCTTACTCAGGAGCATAGTAGTCTTTGTCGTATCCTGTTGGTTGACAGTTGCACTACTTGTATGTCACTTTGATTTCCGGCAGCAGTATGTCCTTATCAGGCAAAGCATGCATTCTACTTGTACCCGCTTGCTTCGAGCACACACGGCCTGCAGCTATCAGAATACCATTCAGAGTAAGGCTTCCCAGCACAGCAGAGGCTCAGGTGGGGGCATATCTTAAGAGTTTCCTTTGGAAAGCGAACACGACGACCTGAGCAACTCCATGCGTGCGCGACAGCGAAAGATGAAAGACAGTGCCCAAACACAATTCAGTTCGGTCCGCGGCAGTATTGGAATATTTGATAAATATTCTTACCTGTCGCTCTACAAAATTGAGACATGAGAATACAATGTAACGAAGAGACGGGTTGGCTGAATGTGCCGATGCAAAAGACACATTTCTCAAGTACGGCTAATCAAAGCAAAGAAATAAACACAAAGATTTTTCAATACATACTCCACGCCAGTCAGTACCTATCCGCTCATGCTATACCTTAACGCCGATAAAACCCTTGCAAGGCTGTCCCTGTCAAACAGGAATCGCAAAAATAGTCGATTCGCTTGCAGGAGCAAGAGTAGGATACCCCAAGCCCCACCAAATGACCAGAGCATCCACTGTAGCACTTTTCCAAGCATTGAATTCAATCATTAGTTTACCCTGAGTCACTTGGTGTAAGCTGGTGGCTGCGGTTGCAAAGGTCAATTTGACCCGGTCAAAAGATTGTCATAGAACCTTAAAGACGAACACAGTTGTTCTATTTCCAAGGTTAGCTCATGACAAGAGTAAGAGACCTGGATACGTATGGTGAGGTCTTTCTTGTAGGCGTCATTTCACCCTCTGCTTATATGCAATGTACAGAGTATAATACTCTCCTAGAGACATCCATCATCGGATGATCTCCATTAGAGGTAGATCATGTTTCCTTATACTGTATTGTAACAGTTGATGTCAGATCACTAGATAGAAGATATTTGCTGCACATAGTCTTGCGCTTCACTTGGCTGAACAGCAGAGATCTAGTGTGGGACGACATTAGATGAAGATATGGGCCCTGTGTTGAGATCGATTGGCCATATCTTGGTCACAGGAGTTAGGTGCGCTGTTCACGACGTGCAAGCGGCACTCATACGAGGTCCCATAAGCACATCAGAATAATATTATAGCTCAGTCTCAGAGGTTTCCTTTGGGTGTTGGCTCCTTCAATTCGCTTCTGTCTTGAGAATGCCCCTAGGGATACCCCCACCATAGCTTTTTAAATGCGCCCCATTTCATTGACTGAGTCGATCCGCCGCATGCCCCCTATTTTGCTACTCCGTCTCACGCCATGCCTCTACTGCATTATTTATCTTTGATTGTTGACCCCGCAAAATACTCTGTCGAGCACACATGCCACTTCTGCTGCGTTCTTGGGACAGCGCTTCCAAGCCTCCATGTGCAACATCCAAATTAAAATTGACAAGTCCAGCGTAATACCAAAGAAGCTTAGTTTACACTTTCACCAACCTCCATCCACCCCACATGCTATAGTGCGCCTGTTATGCGCTAACCCCGCACTGCACCCCAGCTTTACGGCTCTTGACTTCATTTACCGGAGTATCGACTACTTGGCGAAAGCATTCCAATCATGCAGGTTACGCACCTTCACGACTCAGAAAGTAATGAATGTGGTCTATGAAAAAGTTGGTCATACGATGCTGTAGCTCCTTGGGTGCCATCACAGTTGGGCTTTTGAGATATATTCGGATTGTACGGCCCGTTGAATATTCAGCCTAGTGACGGAGAGCTCCACCCAAAGAGTGAATTTGATGAATTGTACCAAGAACCCTTCATAAAAGCTCGTTCAGAGGTGTGTTGGCAGGGGAAGAAAAGCATGGTCTGAGAGCATATATAAGGCATGAACATTCCACTCTACAAACGTAGTCACTACCGCTTCCAAGCGCTCAGTCTCAGTCAACAATCTTTCGGCCATGTCCTTTGTTTCTGTCACCGCGGCAGCTCTAGCCTTCTGCGCTCATAGCGCATCCGGATGGGCCATTGGAACCCAGCAGACAGAGACGCACCCAAAGATCACATGGCAGCGTTGCACTGGTACGGGCGGAACGTCCTGCAGTAATGTGAATGGAGAAGTCGTCATTGATGCCAACTGGCGTTGGCTGCATTCTACCGGAGGCTACTCGAACTGCTACACCGGCAACGAGTGGAACAAGACAGCTTGCCCCGACAATGCAGCATGCACCAAGAACTGCGCGATTGAAGGTTCCGATTACCGTGGAACTTATGGTATCTCGACTTCTGGAAACTCCCTCAGTCTCAAGTTCATTACAAAGGGCCAGTACTCGACCAACATTGGGTCACGTACATATCTGATGAAGGATACCAACAACTATGAGGTAAACCCCCGCTTCACTGTATCATGGATCTAGAAGACCTTCTGACTGGGACGTCTCTGCGCCTTAGATGTTCCAACTTATCGGCAACGAGTTCACATTCGATGTCGATCTCTCACAGTTGCCATGCGGTCTGAATGGCGCTCTGTACTTTGTCTCTATGCCTCAGAAGGGTCAAGGGACACCAGGTGCCAAATATGGAACAGGTACAGAGTACGGGGCCACAAGATATCAACAAGTCGCTTACAACCCACAGGATACTGCGATGCGCAGTGCGCACGAGACTTGAAGTACATTGACGGTCAAGCCAATGCCGAAGGCTGGGCGGCCTCGCCATCCGATCCCAACTCAGGCATCGGCAAAAAGGGCGCATGCTGGTACGTTTATTCTCTCCTCCTAGCAGTCATGGCTAACAAGACCCCAGCGCCGAGATGGACGTTTGGGAGGCAAACTCCATGGCCACAGCCCTAACCCCACATTCCTGCCAGCCTGAAGGCTATTCCGTCTGCGTAGACGACAAGTGCGGCGGTACCTACTCGCTCGACCGCTACGCCGGTACCTGCGACGCCAATGGCTGTGACTTCAACCCCTACCGCGTTGGCGTGACGGACTTCTACGGCAAGGGCAAGACGGTCGACACCAGCAAGAAGATGACCGTCGTAACGCAGTTCCTGGGCTCTGGCAATAAACTCACGGAACTCAAGCGCTTCTACGTACAAAATGGAAAGGTCTTTGCGAACCCCGAACCTACTGTTCCCGGCATGGTGAGTTGCTTTGTCCGAAAGAGAGAGTGCATCGAGCTGATGGCTAGTTAGAAAGGGAATTCAATCACCCAGCAGTGGTGCGACACGCAGAAGGAAGTGTTCCAGGAAGAAATCTACCCCTTCAATAAATTCGGTGGCATGGACTCGATGGGTAAGGGTATGGCGCTGGGCATGGTCCTCGTCATGTCGCTCTGGGATGACCACTACTCCAACATGCTCTGGCTCGATGGCAAGTACCCCGTCGACGCGGATCCAGCCAAGCCCGGCGTGTCGCGCGGTGCATGCGAAGCCGGCAGCGGTGTGCCTGCTGATGTGGAAGCCAACAATCCTAATGCTCAAGTCGTATTTTCCAACATCAAGTTTGGACCGATTGGAAGTACTTTTGCGCAGCCTCAGTGAGGGCCGAAAAGAAAGGTGTGATTCTGGGTGGTGGCGGGAAGCAGCAGCCACGTAGGTGCTTTTACTACGGTGGTGCTGGAAGTTTCTTGATGTACGTATGCAAAGTCTGGCCATGCCACCGTCATTCTTTCGTTTGTGGCTCAGCTGAATTTCCCCCGTTTGTTGGGGTCACGTTCGCTTACATTTTCTCCTCCTGGTTTGTGATTCGTTAGGGAGAATAAATCGCTGACAGTATTATAATCATCCTTTTGGGTCACATGGCAAGTGACGCATCATGTTTCATGCGCTGTTCGAAATTCGTTTGCTGCCTTGTTCGTCTAACGCATTCTCTTATCCCACCCCGGCTGCATCATACCTGCGTTTGAGCTGACACGAACACATCTCTCTAATATTCGACACAACTACCTTGGTCTCAATTATCCAGGTTTCCATCTTTCATAAACGGTATCTTGTCCAGATTTCTTGAAATCCAGCACTCCAGATACTACTACCCGGCATACACAAACGTACCGATATCGCCCTCGGATATCGATTTACCTGGCTAGTACACCTCAACACATACTCGCACAATGCTCGAAAACCACACTTCCTATCCAGATCGCTGCTGGCTGCCTTGTCCAGGCGATGACTTGGAAGAAGATCAGTGTGACTGCTGTTCTTGCAATGGACACCGATGAGATACGGAAGTGAATATATGAGAAGTTTTGTTCGGAAGAAGGTTGAACACTAGGATATATTGGTTAAAATGGAGCCATAGATATGGATAGATCATGCACACTACCCATCATGTTTCACTATCGTCCCTGTATCTGAGTCCGCTCGTCATAGCTGCAAATTCTCCACTACTCATGACTCTGGAACTTCATCAGCCCATGGAATACTCGACTGCGCACCTTCTCTCTGTACAGTCATTGAAGCGGCTCTATTCGCCTGCGCAATGGCGGCGTCAAGGTCAAAATCTGCACCCTTTGACATGACCTTCGAGCGTGCTACGGCAACAGTGTATGCGCCAGCGAATGTGTCTCCAGCAGCCGTTGTGTCAACGACTTGGACCTTGCGTGCTGGCACAATGACTCCCTGCTGAGATGAAGCCTGCTGTTTTGCTGTTTTGTAAAAGACACCCTATTACACCCCGTAAGTGAAATCTCCCCATCAATCTACAAAGATACGAAGAAAAAAACTCACCTCTCCCCCAAGCGTAATAATGACATTCTTCACCCCCCTCGCAATAAAAATCCCCGCAACTTCATCCCAATTCCCCGGCTTCTCAATGCCACTGAGAATCGCAGCTTCCGTCTCGTTAACAATGAGATGCCCCAGCCCCTGATACGCCTCCATCGGCAACGGAATCGCAGGCGCAGGATTAATAATAGTTTCCACCTCCTTCTTGCGTGCCACCGCCATATTATGCAACACAACTTGCAACGGCAACTCGAGCTGGAATAAGGCAACACTCGCATCGTCATCCACCAAATCTTTAACGGGAACGTCACCATTCGCACCAGGGTTGAACATGATTCGATTCTCCCCGGAGCCCGTCTCGACTACAATAACAGCAACGCCCGTCTTCTTTCCGGGTAAAATCTCCACTTTGTCGGTGTTGAGACCGTCGTCTCGCAGTGCTTTTAAGAAGGACTGGTGGAATTCATCTTGGCCGACTGCACCGACCATGCGCACCTCGACGCCGGATGCTTGCGAGGCGGTGACTTGGGCCTTTGTGCGTGAGAGACGGGCGCAGGCGACGGCTTGATTGGCGCCTTTGCCGCCCCAGCCAATGTTGAAGGATTCGCTGGCGAGGGTTTCGCCTGCGACGGGGATGCGGTGGGTGCGTGTGACGAGGTCGACGTTTAGAGAGCCGATTACAGAGACTACGGCTTGTGTAGGTGGCATTATTGCGAATGGTTGGTTGTTGAACTGCAATGGGTCGTTTTTATGGTTGGCAGGATGTGGTGATGCTCTTCGGGCCGCTTGTGGATGACGCTATTTTAGGTAGGCTAGCCGAGCCCACGGGGAACCGGACTTTGTGTTTAGGTTTACTACTGCATCAGGACACTTTGGATACAGGTCGAGAATGTGAATTCACTTTGAGAAGTGTTGAAACGATAGGAATTGAATGTGGAATCATATGGTATCTTATTGCTGACGTTGTAGTAGTCCGCCTAGGAGTTACTTGCTGCGCTTGTAGATCTTTTGGAGGAAAATCTCGAATACTTCCTTCTTCAGGCCCTCGCTCTCATCAACCTGGGCAATCTTGGCTCTCAGATCGGCAACACGCTCCTCCTCCCACTGCTCATAGAACTCCTTGAGCTTAAGCTCGTGGTACAGCTCCTTGACCTTGGCCTCCTTTTGAGAATCCTTCCGGCCGTAGTTCTCATCGAGCAGCTTCCGTTGCTCGGGATTGGCCTTCTTCAAGGCCTGGTTGACAAGCCATGAACACTTGTTGTCCAGGATGTCGGTTCCAATTTTGCCAAGAACCGAAGGGTCAGCGAAGGCATCGAGGAAGTCATCTTGAGCTTGGAAATACTCGCCCATGGGGACAAGAATGTCTTCGGCAGTTTTCAGGTTCTTTGGTGTGGCGGCGCCAGAGTAGTAGAGAGCCAGGGCAACGGGAAGGTAGAAGGAGTAATAAGCAGTCTTGTAAATGACAATGAAGGTGAACTTTTCGAGGCTAAAGTTGTCGAGGTTGACATCATCCTCTGGAGCGGTAAGGAGATCGCAAAGCTGGCCGCACTCGGTCTGGAAGGTGACCTCGTGGAACAGCTCTACAATATCGACGTAGCTCTTCTCTTGTCGGAAGTGCTTCTTGAGCAGTACGTAAATGGAAGACTCGAGCATGAAAGCGTCGTTGATGGCAATCATGCCAACCTTGGGCACGAGGTACCAGCAAGGACTTCCACGACGCGTCTTGGAAGAGTCCATAATGTCGTCAGAGACAAGGAAAAAGGCTTGAAGAAGTTCAATCATCCATCCTAGAAGAGCGGCGCGGAAGTACTCTTCAGAAGAGGGATCGAGCGTCTTGCCCTCGAGGATAGACGTCGTGTCAATGACTGACATTCCCCGGTTGCATTTTCCGCCGACTGTGTTGAAGTCGAGCGACTGTTTGGTTTGGCATGGTGAGCATCATGGACCCTGAAGGTGTTCGCTGTGTAGTGGGGCAGGACGAACCTTTGTGAACCAATCAAGAGGCTGCTGGGGCAGCTTGTATTGTTTGCAGTGGTCCTGCAGGTCCGCGACAATGCGTGGCCATACACTCTCAAACTCTTTTATTGTGGTCGGCATCTTGATGGCAGAAGGTGGCTTACGGTTCAAGATGGGGAGGGCAGCAGTAAATGTTGATGGGGGCGGCGCCTAGTTGTAGTCCGGGAGGCTGCCGGCAAAAGGTTAAGCCGCGCCATTGCTTGCTGCCCCACCGCGACGTATCCAACAACAACTCGTGCATCGGTCACCGAAATTCTGCCCAGTGGCCGTAATCACCGCGTTGTATGTAGAAGAATTGGGTCCAAAGTCAGCGATACCCGATTTTCGCCTGGATTTGTCATGGGCACCTTATCACAGGCCGACGAGGCCCAGCTCAAGGCCCAGCTCCAGGACGCCGTCATTAGCTGCACCGAGCGCTGTCTCTATCACTCGGCCAAATGGTGCGTACTGGCCTTGCGTGATGTCTGGCGGGCGCATGTATGCTGATGTTGACAAGGGCTGCAGAACTGCTCGACTCTCTCCCATCGCCTGACGACGATGATGGCTCAGACACGGATGTCGACTCGCCCATGTCTGACGCGCACCCGCCGCCAACACCAGCATCAGCACCCGTGCATAGAGACGCTACTGAAGCGCGCCTAGAAGCGCGTGAAGCGCACAAGTTCCTCCTTGCAAAAACATATTTTGACTGTCGCGAATACGATCGATGTGCCGCCGTCTTTCTCCCCGGACCCTTGCCCAAGGGCGCGTCGAATCCTTCTTCGACCCCAACGTCAAAGTCCAGGTCCGCCAAGGGAAAGGCCACCATGTTTACTCCCACAAAGGGAAAACTGTCCAATGATACAGTCAAGGGCATCAGCCAGAAGTCGCTCTTCCTGGCCCTGTATGCCAAGTACATTGCGGGTGAGAAGCGCATGAACGAGGATAGCGAGATGATACTGGGCCCCCAAGATGGAGGCGTCACCATGAACAAAGAATTGCCAGTTGTCTCCGCTGTCCTGGACGAATGGTTCAGAGATCTCCCCGACAGTGGGCGACAACCACAGGGCTGGCTCGAGTACCTGTACGGCATGGTGCTGGCGAAGGGAAAGAACGAGCAGCTTGCCATTGACTATCTTGTCAAGAGTCTTCATCAATACACGTACAATTGGGGTGCATGGCAAGAGCTGCAGGCACTGCTCAGCACTACCGAAGATCTCAACCGAATCGTCGCGCGTCTACCACAAAATCTCATGACCTTCATCTTCCATGTCACATCCTCGCAGGAGCTATATGTCGTCAGCGAGCAGATACACTCGTCGTTGTCGCAGATTCTCACCATTTTTCCCACTTCGGCCTTTCTCAAGACTCAACGTGCTCTACTCCACTACCACAACAAGGACTTCGATGATGCCGAACAGATCTTCTCCGATCTCCTCATCTCCGATCCCCATCGGGTGGATCATTTAGACAACTATTCCAATATACTCTATGTCATGGGCATGCGGCCCAAACTTGCATTCTTAGCGCAGCTGGCCACTTCCACGGACAAGTTTCGTCCAGAGACGTGTTGTGTAGTGGGCAACTACTATTCACTCAAATCCGAACATGAAAAGGCAGTCATGTACTTTCGTAGAGCTCTGA
The DNA here is from genome assembly GCA_030558545.1 of Bipolaris gigantea. Lineage (NCBI taxonomy): Eukaryota > Fungi > Ascomycota > Dothideomycetes > Pleosporales > Pleosporaceae > Bipolaris > Bipolaris gigantea. Next base: position 81,182 of record JALPSE010000062.1, read on the forward strand.
CACTCGATCGCACATTTTTATCAGCATGGACATTGATGGGTCACGAGTTCGTCGAGATGAAAAACACCCATGCCGCCATCGAGTCGTACCGACGGGCTGTCGATGTCAATCGCAAAGATTATCGTGCATGGTACGGTTTGGGACAAACGTACGAAGTGCTGGAAATGCATTCGTATGCGCTCTTTTACCACCAACGCGCTGCTGCCTTACGACCGTACGATCCAAAGCTCTGGATGGCTGTTGGACAGTGTTTTGGCAAAGTTGGCAAGGTCATGAACGGAATACGGTCTTACAAGCGTGCACTGGTCGCTGGTTCTTACTATGACGCAGGCGTCGGTACATCGTTTGGTAGTGGCGACGTCTCTGGACTTGCTGGGGGCGTCTTGGATCCCGATGTGTTATACCAGATTGCCTTGCTGTATGAGCGCATCAATAATATGAACGAGTGTGCAGCATACATGGAGCTTGTCCTTGCGCAGGAGGAGGGCCCTGACTATGAAGAAGCCGGGATGGAGGGCGCAGGGGGTGTTGGTGTAACTGCTACAACAAGCAAGGCTAGGCTGTGGCTTGCACGTTGGGAGTATATGCGTGGCATGTATCAAAGGGCAATGGAGCTTGCAAACGAGCTTTGCCAAGACGGCGTGGAAGTCGAGGACGCAAAAGCACTTGTACGAGACATCAGAGCACGCATGGAACGAGCAGGGGAAGAGGAGGAAGAAGCAGACTGAAAAACATTTAGTGTGTAGGGATTAACTAAGCATTTCAGGCGTACAGATATGATACCCAAGCGAACGAAATATACCATTTCTTGGACTTACTCAATGTCCTGACAGATTACCATCACTCGCTTCGTTATTGAACTTTGCAAGACGTTTGTTTAGTTGATATAATAGAGATAACAATACTTTTTGAAAAGAGACCTGATGCAACGTTGATGGTTCATAAAACTGCGGGTCTTGAAAAAAGATGAGGCTGAGACATGATTGGGTTCTACCCATCGGCAAGGCATGCATTCTACCGACATTAGGTAGCGCATCACAAAACATACGTGGGAACTTTTAATACGATCCACATTCATTAGTGAAAAGCCTCAACAACCTTTTGGTATGTTGGCAGGTCAAAAGTTCTGGCCAATTGCAGCGTCTTCGACTTTAAGTACCGTATCCTATCAGGCCCCATACGCATCGTCATTCTATACCAAAAGGGTTTCAAGATTACCAAGCTACCTCAATATTAACACTGTTATCTTAGTATCGCGTCTCTAGTAAAAACCTTGCTTGGACACGATAACTTAGACGTAACATCGTATGTATCTGAACCTTGGCTCGATAGCTGTCGGCAGGGATACACGTCGTGTGTGCAGAATGCCAAGTTAAAATCCTACGGACTACTCCAGACTGTTCTCTACTCTCAATCTATCTACATACTTAGCAATGGTTGGAATCAATGCAGGCACTGCAGGGCCAAGCAAAAATGCTCATCATACTAAGGCTCAATGAATACATCAACCAACTGAAACCTCATTAACCACCACCGATCGCTTACCAGTCGTGCGATGTACAGTGGGTTCCAGCTAAGATGGGACACCTGTCTGATTTATCAGTATCCAACACTAGTTGTAATAAAAGCTAGAAGAGTTGATTAATAACTGGTGCCAAGCCCCTCTTCAAGCTCGCCTTACGCGAAGATGCTAGTATCTTGATCGTTCCTTAAACTAAGGCTTAGCTGTAGTGATATTCTATATTAGGTAATATCATACGAGACCCTAGATATATATAAAATGCTCTAAGGCTGAGAATTAGCGTATGGAATCAGCTAATGATAATCCCTGATCGTCTTCGATGCTAGTAAGCGGCCCATCTTGGCTGGAGCTCACTGTACTGTATTCCCCGCATAGTGTGTATACATTCAGACGTACAGCATACACATACGCGCACCTCTCCGATAAAAAAACCCCTAGCCGCTCGCTCTGAGCAAAAGAAGCAAAGATCCCAGCTCAAATGCAAAGGAAGCGGGCACATCCGAGCCCATATACCTTTTCTAGCCCATATACCTCTTCCAGCAATAGCGTCAAAAGCAACAGCCCCCACAACTGCAAAGAGCGCCCCGGCCTGGTGTATCCGCACGCTCCCTTTTCTACGTGTCAACAAAGACGTTCTGAGCAACGTTTCCATCAAAGTCGTGCATTCCTGTTTTCCTACAGTACAAATAGTCGCTGGTAAAATTGTCTTGATGAAAATGAATCTCTCTCGGGATGCCGAATCTATCTCTCGGGACGCCGGATGCACACGGACCGGCTTTCGCCTTGGCCAATGCGTTGTCAACGGCCCGTCCCTATAGGACCGGGATCAACATGCACATGCGGGTGCGGGTGTAGAGGGGGGTGGGGGGAACACGGCGTGGTGGTGGGCAGGCTATGGGGTAGGATGGTTGCTTTTTCTTTTCTCTTGGGAAGATGGAGGCAAAGTGGTTGTGTGTGTGTGTGTGTGGAACAGAATATCAAAGATGTATGTGGGGTTGAGAATTGGTGAGGTTGCTGGGGGGTAGGTATCTTTGGAATATGGTGGGGGATAGAGGGGTAGGGATTGTAATTTTGGGGAGAAGACTCTGTACAAACTGGTAAGCGGTAACGTGCGTACTTCGTCAGCGCAAATTTGCTTTTGAATCGATAATAATGTACACTGCGTACGCCACGCCATGCGCCACTTTGTTTTTCGAGATCATGTGTTTGCTTGTGAGGCGGGGAGTAGAGGCAAAGTGTGGTTACACAAGCAGTGGGTTGGCTGATCTTTTGCTCGCCTACATGCGCTACTATTGCTACGAATGCATGCTTTTGCTTAATTCACCAGAACTAATGGCCAGCCAACCCGATCATTTGCACTAAGCGTGATACATGTGTGTGACGTCATCGATGAGGATTCGAAATGCACATCAGACTGCTGTTTGGTAAGGGTCCATCAGCGGTACGGAGGGTGTAGAGTTGACTGCTTGCCTAGTACAGTGGAGGACAGGATCTGTACCTTTCTTCCTGTTGCGTTACACCATGTCTATACTGCCGCCAATATCTACTGGAGTGAAGTAAAAAGAAATCATTTGCTATGTGGTTCGGATATCTTGATCCACGAGATCAATACCAAGATCAACTTGCTGCTTTCTCTACTGGCAGTAGGCCGCGAAACAGTTCCCGGCTACATACCAAGCGGCCATACAGATCGTTTGCCACAAGATCTAGACCGTCATTATGCATATGTATCAAGTGAAAATCTACAGAGTCTTTTCACCGCTTCTTGACGCCACCACCTGAACGACATGGTAGTGGTGGGTACCATAGAGATGGACATTGCGTATCCTGTTTTTGTTGATTCTGAAGCCACTGACGAGGACTAGAAGCACAACGGAAAAAATCAGCATTCATATCTTTTAGATAATCAAAGAAATATAAATACTTGCGATGCAGTCATTGTGAAGAAGACACAAACAACACCTCCAACCCACTCTTCTCCTGATATATACAAGTTAGTCTCACCCTCCCCTCCCCCCCCCCACAATTCCCATAAGTTTCTAATTACGA
>JALPSE010000063.1:7542-49104 GCA_030558545.1 Bipolaris gigantea
CGGTGTGTCTTGCGGGCATGCTCAGAATGACGTTGAATTGATACCAGGTTGAATTCGGATTTCACAAAGGGTTTGCACGCCAACGTAGCAAGCCACGGCATTGTTGAAGTGCCCCCCTCACCTCGGAGCGCTATGGCCCGTCAGCTGGACCCTGACTGCTAGTCGCTGCCAGCTAGAGGTACTGCCTGGGGACAGTAAAGGCCTACGCAGCCGCCGGCCCAACGCCTACCGGGCACGGGGGGGCATTGGGGATGTGTGGCTTGCAGGGCAAAACCAATTGCTCGGGAAGCCATGGCGCCACGAGCAGCTGATTCGGACGGGCTGCGGCCTTTTTTTGTCGTGTGGCCAGTCGAGAGGGCAGTGTGAGTGTGAGCACACGACTTGCTGTGTACTTACGTACTGTTCCTAGCGCCTTGGCAAGTGACCGCGCCCTGTGAAGTGCGATTGGTGCCCGTGGCTGTGCCCCGTGACGCAGCCTCGAAGCAGCCACCTGCCGTCCTTTGCTTACTCGCCACCGCCAGCGCTCCACGTCTGGCTCCCGGGGCCCCGACCCCACAGCATATGCGGGGGGGAGACGTAGGCCCTGGTCCGCCGTGAGTAGGAAACAAGACTGCAGATACTCGGAGACAGTCCAAGATCCAGCACTGCAGCGCCACTCGCCATGTCCTGTGCCGCCAAACTCTCAGAGTAGCGGTCAGATCTACTATCCGTCTATGTTACTGGTCCTGTTCACGACCGCCCTGTAACGTGCACTGCCATTGTATCATCAACCATCCATAACATAGCACCCTGCTGCCCACTTGCGTACATTTGCTTCACCAACATGGTGGATAGACGCACGTACGTGTCTGGTTACAGCCTGCTCTCCTCCCCCGACTATCCCTACCTCCAATAGACTTGCACATGTCTGCAGAAACCTCTCAACACTATTGGCAACCTTTTCAAGCTCCCCCAGACGTGTTTGCAATACCACTGCAACACTTTCCCGCCGTGAGATTCAGGAGCCGTCCTCCATCGTTTCCATGCAAAACACAGCATGCTCAAGTCTCTATCCTCGACACGATCCTGGCACTTCTTCAATTCCTTTTTACCGTCGTGTAAGAAGTGAACTCCCAGGATCGTTCCTAGACCACCGACGGCCATCTTCGTACCATGTGAACGGTGCCGGGGATGCTGGCGGAACCGGTCGCCCATGATGTTGGGCCCACAACCCATTTCAGCCGTGTACACTTGCGTCAAACCGGTATACCCTGCAGTCCTACCGAGTGTGTTCTTGTTGGACGTGCCCGAGTATCCTGGCGAATTCTTCTCTCGCGGACCGTGAACCCGCATGACGTCTGCTCGTCCTCCAAACGCGCCGAACGTGATCCCGCGCTCGCATGTCCGCTCCTCGCAGTATCGACTGTGGATGGCATGGAGTCAGGGTGTGGCTAAGACGATTTCACTCTCGAACAAGCGCCGCCCTATCCGTGAGACCCGAGAGACAAATCAGCCTTATGGAATCGCAAACGTGGTTCGGCCAGGAAGCACACAGCCATGCCATGATGACAGGTCGTGGCCCGTAACTGCGCTTTCCGAGCGATTCCGACTCATTCCGAGCAGCCCAACGTCGATATCATGCGTCGCCATTCTCTCCATGTAGGTACATCAATGCTTGATCTCGCCTATGTTGTGCCAGCAAAAGGACAGGCCAGCTCATCTTTACATGTGCCACGAAGCTGAAATGTTGCAGCTCTAGCTGCATATTAAAATTGCTTCCGGACGGCTTCTCCTGCACGAGGCAAGGCGATCTCACTGGCTTCAAAGGGGTACACACTACCGTCTCCAACGTGGTGTTGGAAAGGCCCTATTTTTTGGCTGGAATCTCTCGTGGTAGGTACAAGGAACAGCGGGCAAGTGTGCCGATATGTGGCTAAAGCTGCACTCGTCTTGCTAGCTGTTTACGGGCTGTCGAGCGTGGGACTGTACTCCCTTCCGTATCGCAGATCCCTGCCGGGGATCCCTGAATCCCTTTTGGCGGGTCCATCTTGGGTTTGGGCGGTGGAAGGAGTTTTGTGTAAGAGATTCCGTGGCGACGATCCGCTAGCACGCCGCATTCAGGCTAGCGGATCGTCGCCGTGGAATTTGCGTCTCAAAACACGCATGCATGTCTGATCGGTTCAAAACAGTATGCGAGATCCGGGTCGACGCTATTTCAACATCACACGTCTCCACCGCGCCCTCGTACACCATCGCCGTGTGTGTCGAGACTGTGTACGCCCTTGCCACCCACGAGCTCCAAGACAGGTCGCGCCATGTCATACACGTTCGTTGCTTGCTCCTCAACCCACTACACGTTACGGGACTGTCGGCACTGCAATAGCGAGGGAGGTAAGAATGCACAGGTTGGAATTTCCCAAAGGGGTATGTTGCCGAGCAAGGCATCTTTTTTGGAGCACAGGGTCGTGGCTGGTCATTCGTGGATCTCTTGGCGAGATTAATCAGCCGTCATCTGCCGTCACGTCATCTTCTCACTGTCAATCTCAGCGACAATGTGTCATGTTGTTGTTGTTGTTGTTGTTGTTGTTGATGAAAAACTGCTTGATTCAGCTTTCGAGCCCAAGTAATGAACATGCCATCGCTGCATTCTTGTACATGTGAACAACAAACTGTCTTCAAATGAAACAACCTCGACACTGTAACTCGTCCACGGTGGGATCGGATCCTGAACCAGGGACAACATCCGTCTCCGATGCGGCCATGGAAAACCTTGGAGAGAAAACTATCGGATGCCCACTTTCCAGATGAGCTCGATACGTCGGACCAAGATGGCCATACGGGTCACCACGATCCGACATAAAACGTCTAGCAGAGCACTAGGAAACAAGCTTTGACTGGCGCAAAGCAGAAGCCCAAGTGAACCAACTCCCAACTACCCTCCCAGCCCCACCGACCAACGGGAATTCACCATCGTCGCCCTCGCCCACTTCGGCTTCAGCCCGTGAATGATCAAACCAGGTTTCGCCATATACCCCCATATGCAGAAATTTTGCGGTGCACAAGAGGCCAGATGCGATTGCGTGAAATGTGTAGGGAGTCTGGATGGGAAAGATGACTGCATACATGTTAACGAAGCCCTAACGGGCTTGCTCAGTTGACAGAAAGGTGGCCGGGTGAAAAGGTTGCCGTGTAGGTCCGAGGCAGGTGTAATGAGCACTCCCGCACCTCCAAAAGAGCTTGTCACTGCGCCCTGTGGCGCCATAAATTGATGCTCGGCAAATGAGTACCGCAGGGTCATAGCTTTGGAAATAGCCGTATATTGAACCCCGCACGGTTCGACATGGCCGTATGACCTTTGATGATGAATGAAATATGAAAAAGGGGGTTTGCCAACGTGGAATTGTACACGAGCCATCCTCGCGACACAGGAGCCATGGAAGATGGACCTGGACGATTCCAGCCGTTGACCTGGGGAGGCTAGCCTGCTACCAGGCAATGGTGCATGCTCCAGACATCCTGTACTTGGTGCGGAAGATCTGCATAAGAGGGGTTCAAATATGGCAAAGTCGTATGGAGGGCCGGGGGCACGGACGTGCTTCAGGGACACGATGGATGTGCTGCGCTATGTCGTTTTGGTCCGTGGCTGCGGAGCATTCTTCGTGCGTGAGAAAGCCAAGTATGTCGACCAAAGTTACCGTGACTGCAGAGCACTGCTCGTATCCCATCGGAGGAGGGTTTGAGAGTGGTGATTGTGAGTAGCCGACTCTGCCTTGATCCACGGTATTATCGGGTCTGCTTGTAGGGTAGTGTATGTACACGTGTGAAGGCGCAACTGAGTCGCCAAGGTTGAGTTCTCCATCGACCCCAAGTATTGAAAGTGGCGCAGCTGAGGTCCACGGACGACACTCTAGCTGGATGAGGGGGGGGGGAAGTGAGTGTGTACGCAGCAGTCAATGCGCGTGAAATTGGCCTGGGGATAAGGGCCCAGAATGTCGGGCCGCCGGTACCTGAACGAGCGGCGGGGTCACGCGGAGCAATGCAGTCATGCCAACAACCCCCGTCGGACATATGTAAGCATGGGCGTCCGTAGTAAGCAAGAGACAGCGGCGCATCAAACAGCAACCAGCACCGTGGGCGGGCGACGGCCACTCGACAAGAACGAACTCTTGTGCGCGGTGCCACGAGCAGCGAGCAGCCAGTCTCGCAGGCGCCGGCCATGCCAAGGCTCTTTATAAATAGCATCACGGCAGACCCGGCACCGGCCAAAGCTTGATACTTCTCCTCACCCTCGCCGACACCACTCCCTTGGACATGGCCGTCTCAACGTCGCACGCGGCGCCCAAGCCAGGCGGGCCGCAAAGAAACAGCGCGGCGCTTCGCCAAAGTCGACCTGTGGGTGAGGAGCCGTCGGGCGGGCGTGTGAACAACGTCAGACCTTGGCTGTGTCCATGAATGCTCATCAAACAGAAACCAAGGCACTCGAGCTATGCCTCGGTGCCCTGCGCGGCCTAGCGCCAACCTTCGCAATACTCCAACGGGGGCCATGGAACCAGCCGACACAGGCGCTATCGGAATCTGGCAAGCTCTGGCAAGCCACACGGTACCATCATCGGATGCTCGTCTGGCCTGCAACGCCCTCTCCCTGGACCTACTATAACATGGGCCCATGTGCCCACGCGACCCCGACCGACCGCTCCTGCTGTCGCCGTTTTGCCCTCCCACCTTCCACTCGTTTGTACGGCCGCCACCACCATTCACCCTGCCTTCACCTACCCTTGTTCGCTCTCTCCCACCCACTCGACCTTCTCTTGGCCTCTTGACCCTCTTTCGCTTGCGCCCTCCTTCTCTTGCGCCAGCCCTGCCTTTATTTACTAATACTATCCCTCCCTCCCACTTGAGCATGAAGCTGTCCACGTTGCTGTTTCTCGTGCCTTTGGCTAGTGCACGGGTCATTCGATCGGCACAGCAAATACCCATTGTCGACAGTGCCACAGACGACACGACCGGCGTCGAGGATAAAACCACACACGCTTCGCCCACTGTTGGCCTTCACTTCACAACGTCACATGCCGTGGCCGCCGCTCATTACCAAAATGGAACCACCAGGGACCTCGTGAGGATGCAAGGAGGCGCTGATTATCAAGATTTGATGCAGCGGTGGATGTCCTCTAGCTCGGGCTACTCTGGACCATTGGAGCCCAGCGATGAAATGGTCTTGTCCAGTTTCATGATCCGACTTCACCGAGCCATTGAGACGGAGCTGGGTGATTCTGTACAACAAGCCGCATTGGCCTTGTCCCCCCAGGCTCCCCGACTTGAACGAAATTTCCAGAAAGCCATGGTAGCTGCACGACTTGCTTCGTCCGAGGACAGCGCCATACTCTACGAGGAAGCAATGGCCACCCATGCCGCTCTCAAGCCTGCATCCTCATGCACCACACAGTCGCAATCAGAGCACTTGCAACACGTCCTCTTTCTCGCCTTCGACGACGGCGCTTTCAGCGCAAGCATGCACGAATACGCCTGCAGAGACTACGCATCACAAGGACACATAATCAACCGCATCATACGCTCTGATCTGGGCTGGTGGCATCTCCCCATGTACGACGCGCCACGAGCAAGATTCTGGGCCCAGGTGCAGCAAAGCATCGTGTTTGTTCTGAGCCCGCAGGGCAAGGCGCCAGGCAGAATTGTTCTCCTGGGCAGTCACGGCGCAGACGCAGAGTTCAAGAGCAGGGTCGAGGAGGCTCTTTGGGACGAGCTGGAAATGGACGTTAGCGGCATGTTGAGCGTCAATGAGCGAGGGGATAGCGAATGGCTAGCTGCAAGGGGTGCAGCAGAACTAGCATCGAGGCATGGCGAAAAGAACTACGCTACATAAAGCTAATTCGGGGGTTAAAAAAGACCCCCCACGCTTCTTGGAGAAGGAATAAAGGGAAGGAAAGGAAGATACCCTTGATATTTTCGCGTAGTTTTCTTTTTTTAAAAAAAAAACAAACAAACAAGAAGAAAGATGGCATAATGAGCATGGCAAGAAAATAAAAATGATATTATTGGATCAAAGGACATGATACACAGATGAAATGGATAACCAAAGCACACTACTTTGTAAAAAAAATTTCAAGTACTACTACCATGCATGGTATCAGCAGAACCATTTCCTACTTCTCTTCCACACGGCCCGCCCCAATCTCGTCAAAGACACGCACCCCCTTCCTGCCCAGCGCAGTGCCCACCCCCACGGCCCGCGCCCCCACCCCCCTCATCCTCCTATACCCCTCCGCATCCGCCACCCCTCCCACCCCAATCACCTGAATCTCCTTCAGCCTCTCCCTCTGCGCTAGCATGTGCGAGATGGTGTATACATTGCCCAGCGCAAGGGGATGCAGGGGCGCGCCTGCCAGACCGCCGATGCCCGTGCCGTTTGGCGAAGCGAGGACGGGGCGGAAGGAAGAAGAGGCGTAAGAGGGAGAAGAAGGCGCGAGCAAAAGCGAGGAGCCAAGCGTATTCACGGCCGTGATGAAGCTCACAGGACACGAGCCTTTGGCGCTGGCGTCCAGCAGCGCATCCACGAGGCGCTGGAACTGGTCGTGGTACGTGTAGGGTGGTGTTTTGATGCCCACGGGAACGCTGGCTGCATTGCCTCGTCCTTTGCTTTTGTGCTCGTGAGCTTGCTCCTCGACTGCCATTTCGCCTGCCACCGCCTGCACGTACTCGGCCAGCGCCAGTCGTGAGTACGCTGGCGGCGGCTTCCCGCCAATGTTGGGGCACGAAAGGTTGATCTCCATGGCCAGTTGCATGCGCACGCTGCGCTGGCACGTGCGGATTTGGCGGTAGCACTGCACCACCTGCTCGGCGGTGCCCGTCACCGACACGATGATGGGCTTGTGGCTGGCGCGGCCGTGCAGTGGTGCCGAGGTGCAGTGTGTGTTGCTTATCGTTTGCACGTAGCATAGGTATTCCGAGAGGGGGAGGGGCGAGTAGCCGAGCGTGTTGAGACTACCCGTTGTCGAGGCATCGTCTGACGGGTCCGTGTTTGGGGGTGAGCTGGAGAGCGTGTCTGGGGTGAAGAAGGTGAATTGGTGAATGCTGGCGTCGTGGGCGAATCCTTGGTCTGTGGACGAGGGGAGCGAGGTGCGCGTGGTTACGGCGCCAGTGTGGGGGTTGGTGTAGAGGTCCTGCAGTTGGGAGAGCGTGGTGCACCAGGGGTTTGCCGAGTTGAGCAGTGGGGGGTCAATGGTTAGAGGGGACATGGCAGGGGCGTGCAAATGGTCCCTCGCAGACGACATGAACACGCAGGCTACTGTGACTTGCGGATGCTGAGGGTTGCTGCTGCATAAGTGGGGTAGATGTGGTTACGGAAAAGCTTCCCACTTCGCCATTGGGTTGCTTGTCTCTTGCACGTCTAGAGAGCAAGTCATCTAGTTCGCGATAAGGGAACCACATCCACGCCTTCCTTATCATGTGTTGAAGATATGAGATGATTGGCCAGGAGATTCGTCGCGAGTAAAACACTACACGAAATCTAGACAACGACTTCGTAAGCTAGCGCTAGGAATCTCTACTCTCCTAACCATAGTATTACAAGATGGAGGATAAAAAAATTTCAAACGCACAACCAGATCCCATGCCCGAAACCGACAGACAAAAAATGTTTCCTAGCCCATGCCAATGCTACGCCGGCCGCAGAGCGTTCAATTTCATTAGCCTTGTCTTTCCTTGTTGCGCCATACACCATGCTCAAAACACATAGAAACGGGAATGGAGAACTGAAGCGTAGGTATAATAGAATGAGACCCGGATTTCCATCTCCAATCTCCTTGATCGACACGCCACGCTTTCGTGTCCATGTCTAGAAACTGACATAGCCAGTGTCCTCGCCTCCAGTGTCGTCCATCCAGCCTGCGCCAACCTCGCCTAGCCCAGGTCCGTGGTGATGGTTGCGCGCCATGCCTTCGCCTTCACCTCGCTCAACCCACTCTTCGTTGATATCGTTCCAGATGCGCTGAAAGTACAACCGCAGCGACCGAAGTCCACGGAGATAACCCCTGTCAATGCCATTGGGGTTTTCTGGAGGGCAGGGAAGGTCGTCCGGTAAGGGATCTTCTGCGGTCACGCAATTGGCAAAGTCGACAATCTTGAGCTTGATCTCTGAATGCTTTTCCGCTTTCGGAGAAGATGCATTCCCTGGTCCAGAAGATCCAGTAGCAGCTTCTTCGCTTCTCGTTGCAGAGTTACCATTGGACTGCGAGGTTGAGCCGTCTTTTTCCTTCGAATCGCCATCCCCGCGATCGTAGAGCATCAGCAAACTACTTGCGTAGAACCGATACCCGGGCAGATTTTTGATCATACGTTCCAACTGGCTAATCTTCTCCAAGATGACGGGAATGTGTCTAGTCGCTGCTTTGTACCCAGTGCCATCCCAGAAGAAACGCTTGAGTGCGTCCTGAAACTCTTTCCCAGCCTTGAGGTCACGGCCAAAATACTTGTCTTCGAAGATGTAGCTCTGCGTCTTCACATTCCAGATCTGCATGCCACAGACCCGCACACCAAGTTCTCGACTGGTCGTCATTTGGCACTTGCGCCGTTGAGAACGTTGCTTCTTCTCATCTGCCTCGATGCCATACTGGCGCGTGCCCATTTTCAGATCCAAAACACAGGGCCTTGACATGCCTGCTGTGAGATCTTCAAGGAGGAGAAAATGCTGCACACGCTCATCGGATTGCTGCAGGGCACTGTCGGGATTGCTTGGCTCTTCGCTAGGTGGAGCAGCCGTGTTACTTGGCGCGACGGGGGCTGGTGGCAACATGGTGCCTTCTGATGGCGCTTCGGAATGGTGTGCTTTGGGAGTTCTATTGTTGTATAATGACCGGCCCCTGTCTTCTTGACTGCTGGTTTTCGAGTCCTCGTCCATTTTGAAGACCTCTTCTTCTGCATCGCCACCGTAGCCGTCCTCCTCATAGTACTCGAGACCATGGCGCTGTTCAGTATCAATCCCAAGGGGTCTCCTGGTCAAGCCACTGCCAGAGTGGCGGCGTCGAGGAAGGGCACCGGGTGGTGGTTTTGATGCGTCATCACTGATTCCCGAGCCTAGCATTGAGCCGTGGCTTGGGAAATCAGTGCTTCCGCCGGAAGCATGGCGTCGCGCTTCTGCCTTCAAGACCTGTTTCCTAGTACATTCTTCCGGAGGCTGCGAATGCAATGTGGCTACGTCTGTGCTGTTCCTCCTTATCGTAGGCGCAGAGCCTACCGTGGGCGGCGGGGAATCTCCGACGGCGCGTGAAGCCATGACATGGTGACGATGGTGGCGTTGCCGATGATGTATGGTTGGTGGAGCAAAAACCTGTCGCAGAACTTCCTCTTGCAGCTTTCGATTGATTGTTGTGACGCCCCAGCTGGTGGTATGCTGCAATGGTGGTCTTGAGGAGCTTCGCGGGGGGCACCCGTAGTCGCTCTCGTATCGCCGATGCTGCTGTGAAGAAGAATAGGAAGAACTCTTCATCCATGGATCAGGCGTTGTAGAGCGTGGCGGTACTCGAAACAAATTATCCGGGATGATGTGACGATTGTTCTCAAAAATGACTTGAGGGGTAGGCATGACTTGCTGCGAATGACTAACAACTCGAGTCGGTTCCGGCTTGCTTGGATCACTAGGGGCTATAGAGGCCTGCCTTGAAGGATTTTCTGACTGTGTCGTCGATGTATTGACACCGGCATCGTGTTTGGTCTTGTCCTTGTGCGGTTTCTTCTTCTTGGGTGCTTTGCGGTAAGTCACATTCAGAACACCAATATACCTAGACAATACTTCATCAGCAAGCAATTCTTAAAACGAGCAGCAAGGATGAAAACAAATCTTGGCTGAAGTTTCAGCTTCGCTCAAAAGTGCAGTTGGGATTTCATACCTTGGCAAGAAATCTAGCAGTTCCGGATGCTGCCTCTCGACTGTTTCGTAAAACTCGTTTTCTCGATTGTTTAGCTGCTTGCAGACTGCGCGTCTTGAGAAGCGATAAACAGTGGAGTGGCCGCCGACTTGATGATCGTACGGTTTCAACTCGACAGCACCAAGTGGGGCGGGCGGCTGAGATGGTGCGGTCGAAGCAGCCTTGGGTTCTTTTTTGTAGGTTGCTGCTGTGGGCGTCGTGCCTAGATCATCAGTCGCACTGGATTCATAGCCAAGAAGTGATTGAGCCGACTCAGCGAGCGACTCAGTCTCTGATTCACCTGAAAACGAATCAACAGCCGAGGGCATCAGCGGCTGATCTTTGTCTTGCTTTACGGGAGCTGCCGTGGGGATATCACCATGGAGGCATTGATTTGTATCTGTGGATTGTAGAGAAATTTCTACTTCTTGTGGGGTTTGCACCTCCTTCTCAGTCGCCCATCCTTTGGGCACTGCATTCTCGTGAATCGAAGCCCTCTTCTCGACAGCCTTCACCTCTCCATCTTGATTGTTTGCTTCTTTGGTGGCCTGCTCGCTTGGTTTTATACGACGATGGGGGAAGTAAAGCGCCGATGATATTTGCTCCTTTTCCGATTCTTCCTCTTCCTCCGAACCCGGCGTGCGCTCCCTGCTGCTTCCGTCTTTGGGCTGAAAATAGTCCGAAGACTCATGGTGATATGGAGTTCCGTTGGTAGGTGCGTGGGCGTGAACCTTCTCAATAGCTGCAGTCGGTAAACTGCGCGACACAGGCGATCGTCTTTGGATGCTGGGAGTAAGGTGACCAAAACCCCGGATATCTTCAAGGAGGCGCCTTGGAAGCTGCCGGTTGTCCGAGTCGCCTTGGGCGTTTGTTTGAGAAGGAGGCGTTGTGGCAATGCCTGTGTCTGTGCGCGGGCCTGGCTTTGATTCGAAATACGATTCGTTCGGGCCGCCTGCGGGAGACTGGACTGCTGAGGAGGCAAGCGACGCACGCCGTAGTTGCTCAGCGAGGTTGCTTGTTTCAGCCCCATTGAGCCTTGCTGATCCTTCCTCTGATAGGGTCGACAGGGTCCTCTCATTCGGCAAGCGCTCTTTGGCCTTTTCTTTCTTTTTGGATTCTTCGGAGGGGTCGCCGTCCTTGAAAACACGGAGATAGTGACTTGCCTTGCGGCTGCGAGCGGTGGTGGGCTGTTCACTCTTGGCAAGAGTAGCTTCAATCTTCTTCTCCATTTCCTGGTCCATGACTGGAGTGTCGAGAATAACGTTGCCCTTGAATGGCACGGGCTTGCCCTCGCGCCATTCTCTGTTTCTGCGCCTCTCATCGCTCTCAAGCAGAGCGCTCTGCAATGTGGACTGGAGGCCTGGACGGTGTGGCGTAACCGGACGGTGGACGGGGGACTCGACGGGACTCATGTAAGGCGGAGGACTGTGATGGGGAGTGTCGAGACACATGGCGGTAGCCATGGCTGTGCGGGAATTAAAGGGGGTGTTGAGGAGGGCGTGGTGGTCAATTGAGCTGATGGGCGGGATGGTCGAGTGCTTTCTGCGTACGATGGGAGGGTCTATCAGTCGCCTTTGGGGAGGAGCTGGGGCGGCCATGTCGGACAAGGTGTGTTCGGGAGCATCGTGGGACCAGTCTACTTGGCGAGCGGTGGCGCGGGGAGAGGAGATGGGGCTTTCCGAGGCCAGGTAGGTGGTAGCAAAGATGCTGTCGCGCTCATCGAGCTGGGGACGGTCAATTGACGACTTCCAGAGGGAGGAGTCAGGAGCAAGAGGGGCGGTACGCGAGCGATCCGCCTGGGAGAGGCTCTTCGGGACCAAGGCATGGTCTTGACTGGCGGTGGACCTCACCGAGGTGGGGGGTGAGGCATTTCCTTGGAGGTCCGGCTGGGGTGACATGGGCTCGACATTGATTCGGCCGTGTGAAAGGCACCTCGTGGCGGGATGTGTGGCAGATATTGCCGGACGGGCGCTGGACGGGTTGGCCAGGATGCGGACAGTCGTCGGGCGCGGCGGAGAGGCAGCGGACAGCCAACAGGGGCAGCAGGTCTTGGGTCAACCTAGCGCAAGAGAGCGCACAGCAACGGGCTCTGGCAGCAGGTCGAGGGGCGGCGTTGGACGATGGCTTGCAGCAGGCGGATCCGGGGCGTGGACGAGTGAGAGCAGACGACTGTCCACGTTCCAGATGTCGGTGGTTTGGCGTCAGAGTCCAGAGTGGCGCGAAGACGAATTGCAAGCGAGCGGCCCAATGACGTCTGCCTTGGCGCGTCCCCGGCGCGCGTCCACCGCTGCGAGATGAGCGTGCGTGTGCGTGCAAGAGGGACACGGCCTTGACAAAGGCATTGATTGCCATGTCCCGCCGGGCGAGCGCATATCCGCCTTCAAGCCGCCATTGTTATCAGTGCCATGCCATGCCATGTCGTGTGCCGTTTTTTTTGTTTTGTTTCGTTTTGCTGTCTTCCTGGCTGCAGCCGGCGTCGCTGCTGCACATGGCCATCTACACGGCATGGGTATCCGTGTTGGCGATAACCACCATGGAGCGCCCGTGCGCCCCCCATTCCTGCCCAGTCCTGCCCGGATCCCATCGGCTGATTGACGGCAAACATCACAACACCAACAACAACAATACACATACACACACATACACATGCTTTCACCATAGGCCCTCGCTCCTCGCTCCTCTGGCACGGCCTCCGCTGGCAGACTGCGCCGTTGTATCTCTTCTTGACTGCCTTCTTCATCTCGTCATCTGCTATCTGCGCACCACCACCGCCGTCCTTTCCCTTGCAGCAGCTATGCATGGTCCCCTTCCCGCTCCCCCTTCGCAGCCAATCGCTCTGGAACGTGGCCTCTCACCGCCTGCTTCATCTTGCCCAGACTGTCTCCGTACTCTACCATTGTAATTACTTTGCCCTTCACCCGTCCTCTATGCCTCTTACAAACGGCGCTGCATAGTGCCGGCCAAAGTCGTCGACCGACGCATCAAGGTGCAAGCCCGGAAACTCTCTCTCCCTCGCCGAACACCTCGATCGCTCCCCGACAGACCTTTGCGACCCCTGTGAAGCCTTCTCCGACACAAAGCTCCAGAAGGATGTCGTCGTGTTCTTGTCTTTGAGGGGGATCCGCCCCGCCGATGGAGTGGGGCTGTTGTTCGTCACGTCGCCCTGCTTTAGTGCTACAACGTCGCTTCGTCCCATGGAAAACCTTGAGTTGCTTCGCTGGCTTTCCTCCGTCTTCTTCTTCTTCGCCGTACTAAACGTAAACGGTGACGCTGCCCCAAAGAGATCCTGGGTGCTGATTGGCGGTCCATGGAATACACTTTCATTTGCCATTGACGAGTTTCGTTCGACAGTCATGGTTATACGTGGTGTCGACGTTGGGCTTGGCGCATCCAATGTCCGACGACGTGTGTCTAGCGATACTGGTGACTCTGCTCGAATGGTGACGGGCGACAGTGTGGGGAATGTGCTTTGCTGGAACTCGAGTTGAGCTCGTACCATGGCAGCTTGTGTGCACCATTCCGAGCCTCGACCTGAATGGTTTTCCTGCAGTTGTTCGTCCTGGTCTGGTGAATCTTTAGTCTTGGCTGTTTGTGGAGCCACGGTGCTCTCTCCCTTCTCCTCCTCTTCTGCCTCTTCTTCTTCCTCCTGCTCTTCCTCTGCATCTGGTGCATTTTCGGCAACCCGTGCCCCTCGGTGACGTTTTGTTGCAATGGGTGAAACTTTTTCCGGTGAAGAATCAAAGTTTACAGCTCTTGGCTTTAGTCTGTTGGGTCTGTTGCCAGCAAGGTCTGCCTGGGCTCTCTTCTTATGTGTAGATGTAGGCGATGGAAGAGAAACAGGAGAGGCAGCGTCATCCCGTTGTGTGAATTTGGGAGTTTTGCGTGATATCCTCCTCTTTGATTGTTGTGACGATATCGCCGAGATACCAGTGTTAGACATGGAGTCGACGAGTCGCTCCGCGGAGCGTTGTATGTCTTCTCTTGAGACTGTGACTTGGCTGCCCATTGACGACGTGACTATCGGTATGGTTCGCTGGGAACGTTGCGCTTGCTCGGTGCTGTATGGCGTGCAAGCATTCTCTGCTGTATAATTCCTCCTACTGCTTGTGTCGTCACAACCCATAACGGATGATGAACTGTCCATAGAGGCCGAGACACTCGATTTCCAGGTCTCGGGTAACGTCTCTTTTGGCGGCGACCTCGACACGCGCACTGTCTCTTTTGGGAAACTGATGCGCAGCTCTGGCACTGCTTCGTTCTGTGAGAGCCTATGCCGCGTCCGAGACCGCATCGGTGATGAATCGCATCGTTCGCTTGTGGCTTTGCGCATATCGACTCGAGCTGAGTCAGGGCGGCGCAACCAGAAAGGATTCGTCGAGGGAGTTTGCCGGCGCATGCATGTGCCAGCATCTACGCTAAAAGAGTCTGTAGTAGTGGTGGCGCGAATGTCCTCTTCCTCTGCTAACGGAGCAGTCGAGGGTGCAACCTGGACGCGGCCAAGGCTATCGTCGGGCTCTTGGGCACTTAGGTGAATGTCTCGGGTAGCCCTCGAGGCTTCCGGTGAAGCTATCGAGGGCGCCGGACTTTGCGCTACAGCTTGTGGCCTGCTGCCTCGTTTCCGTCTCGTGTTGCCCGCCTGTGCTGTCTTGCGCTTCTCTTTTGTCGGCTTCGTCCATGGATTCTTCCAGTTGTCAGGGTCGAACGGCCCTCTTAGCCCCGCGGTGAGGATGACAGGCGGCCGGCCTCGTAAGTATTGGGCGGCAATTGCCTCGACCCGTCGTCGCTTCGCGGCCCGTTGCTCGGGGTCGTGGTGCTCGAGGGGCAATTCTTCGATGGTGTCCTGAGGGGGGAGGTAGAAGTCGTCGGTGGCCAGCGCCTGTCTCAGATGGGGGTGCAGGCTGGGGGGCATGGTGTCGGAATATAGGCTGGCAGCGGTGGAGGAATGGGCGGGGCTAAGCAAAAGGGCATGTCCGGGGCCGGGCAGGGTGAGCGTTGCAACGGCGTGGCGGCTGCTACTCGTCTAAGCTCGTCTATGCCCGTTTATCCTCTGTTCTTGGTCGTCCATGCTTTGGCAGCGTCTGCGTCGGGAGCGGGAGCATCTCCTGTTGCTCAGGCAACGGCCCTGTTAGCGGCTTGCGGGGGGTCTGACAAGTCCATGCTTCTCTCCAGATAGCGTCGATCCCGGCACATACTTTCAATCGATAACAAGACGGCTCGCCCATTGACGCGTTGCTCGTCATTCTCCCTCGCACCGTTGCGACAATCCACGACACGCGCACAATGCCGTGCGCACCAACGTAGCAGCCTTTTTTGACGCGTAGCCGCCCGCCAACAGCTTTCTTCACCGCATCTTCGGCGCGCGCTGCCCGACTACGACTCGACACCCCGGCCACCACCATTACCACCATCTCCATTACCACTCGTCACGACACCACGGCCAGCCGCCCGCCCGCCTGCCCACCACAATGGCCAACAACACCACACAGCCCTGGCTTGAGGACCTCTCTGAAGAATGGGTGCCCCAAGAGTCGCCACGCTCAGTTGCGCCCACTCCACAGAGCCCACGCAGCCCGCCAACACCACCAAATCCACAGAGCGCCCCCAGATCAAAGAGCCGCCTGCCCCGCCTGCGACAGTCGCCAGCCCCCCTTTCGGATGTGCAGGTGCGCAGCATTGCCAAAGAACTGCGTCCGCCCAAGCAAAGGAGCATGCTAGATGGCCGCAGTCCAAGCAACACCAATGCCCCGCCCGCCCCATCGTCGCCCGACGCCCACGCGCGCGACGCCTCATTTTCCTCCTTTTCAATGTCTCAAAACTCGGAAATGCAAAACGGCACAGTCGCACACAACACTGTCGCGCGGTCACCAGTCAAGGAACAGTCATCTCAAGATACACCGGAGTGGAGGCGGAGACTTGTCAATGGTGAGGTCGGCTACGGAAACCAGACCGACCTCTTCGGCCCCACTGGCCTGGAAAACATCTTTCAAAAGCCAACCCCTGGCGCTTCTGACGACTCGGCACTTCCAAAACGGCGGCTTGGACTACTCAAGGGTCTTTCTGCCGTACCCTCGAGTCCACCACCATGGCCGGCTGTACAACAGATCGATGGACCGCGGGAGCAAGTGCAAAAACAAGGACAAACCCAGGCACGGAAAGCAGAAAGGGATCACGAGACACACGCAACTCACGAAGACGACTGTGCACGCGGTGACACGATCCAAGAGCACGATGCATCGAGTTGCACCCAAGGGTTGGCGCCGCCGCATGAGACCATGCGGACTGTAAGCGGACAAATTGAATTCGAGAATGAAAACTTCAGCCCTGTATACTTAACCATGACTGCCAACATGAATATCGGCTTGCCCGTTCAACAACCACAGGGCTTTAGGGGATCCGAGCTTGCCAACCGGTTGCGTCAGATCGGATCGCCCCCCTCAAACCACTATCAACCCCCTCAAGAGGAGAGTGCACTAAGCCTAACACGCGGAGACTCATCTTTTGCCAGGCTCCAGGACGAGTCGCTACCAGAGGGTCTTCCCGTTGGCACACCAGACATGGCAGACGTTGGCCGCCACGTAGAGCTTCGAAGAGGTGGGTACTCGAGAGAGGGATCTTTTCACCGAAGACCACTGAGCCCATCGCCAGAAAGAAAAGCCGCAGCCAAACTGAACACAGACCTAAAGCAAACGCCCCAAAGCGGACTTGTTGACCCTTCCACGCCTCACCAACGACTTGAAAACTTTTTGAGTCCTGATCGGGCCAAGAACTCTGGGAGCCCCCTGAAGTTATTCGATGCACATGACACTTTTACCAGCAATCGCATCCAAAGACGCTTGAGCCAACTCGAGTACAAGCCTGAAAAAGGTACATCTAGTGTCAAAGAGAACCCATCCGATTCTGCCAAGCTGGTGTCGAGGCAATCAAGATTGCTTTCCGTCGAGGAGAAATCTATGCAGAACATTGCCCAGGATGTGACTTCGAACAATCGCCAACCATCAACCAAAAGAATCACATCTTTTGGCCAAAGCCAGCTCAACAAGTATCAGTTTTCTGGCGACTTCTCCGTTCTCTCATCGGATGGAGATGACTGGAGTGCTCATGATGACAGCGCACCTGACGGGTCACCCTCGATCGACATTGCGCCTCCTGGAAGCCGACCGCCATTCAAGTTCCATCTGGATGAATCGCCCGTTCCACGCCAGCCCTCAAGGAGTAAAAGAAATGTATTGAATTATTCTCCAACCTCCATGCGGGATTCTAGCCGACCGAAATTCGTGCAACATCGAAAGGCCTCGACGGCAAAGGTCGAAGAAGACTTGAAGATGGCCCATGAGTATGCTGAAGGCAAAAGAGGCCCAACATCGCCGTTTAAGAACCCCACTCCTAAACGTAGAAGGACAATCTGTTCGGCTGATGAGGAAGAAAACAACGACAACGTTTTTAGCGATGGAGGAGGAAGCACAGTACGACGTCCGAAGGCATCAGCCCAGCCTACTCTCGACCAGAACCAGAGAGATCTTCTTAGCGTGTTCTCAAACAAGAACGCCAACTCGCAAACGCTAGCCAAGAGGCATATCTTAAGGCCCCGCAACCCTACCCCGAGCCAGCGGAGACGAGAGGAGATTCAAGCAGAAATCATGGAGGCTACGGAGGCCTTCATCATGTCATCACCCAAACTCAATACCATCCGCGAACAGCTGGAGCCTTCCAACGTGTCCGACGCTGATTTAGACAATGCTCGTGCGAAGGCGGTCGCCAATGAGATTGCCGCTTTTAGTATGAAGAGGCAGCATGGCGTGCGAGACAAGAATCGCAAGCGATCCGTCACTACACAAGACTTCCTAGACGAGGCCCTAAAGATCATGGACTTTATCCGCACAAAGGGACGGCCTACCAGCGGTTTGAGGAGCCTCGAGGAGACGGAAACTGAATCGCAGTTGATCGAGGATGACAACGAGCATGCTTCGAGTTCGCAGACAGTTAAAAGGCCTGTGAGCAGAGAGGACCGGCCAACAACTTGGAAGGGACTGAACAAACAAGACATGGATCCGAGCATTCTCAACCATTTGCGCAGGTATCAAGAGAATGATGATGATAGCTTTCTGAATTCATCGGTGAACTCAATAGGCTTCACTCGTCTGGACGGGCTAGCCGCACCCGTAGAAGAAAGCACAATGGGTGAGCAGGACAAGGTTGGGATGAGATATGACACAAACAGACACTACGACAGGGGCGATGATGACCACCACCCCAGCTCCCGACCTCAGACTGCACGCACTCAGTTATCAACAGGCTCATCGATCGGACACACTATCCTCACAAACGCATCTAGGCGTTCGGAACACGTCGCTAATCTAGCACCCGAGGCGATAGCGCACCTTATTCCCCAGGAAGTAGCCGGCATGAGTTTTGATCGCAACAAAAACATATGGGTTCGGCAGAAGAGTCCAACTAGGGAGCGTCATGTTGAGCAAGCGACACCAAGCCCCTTGAATGAGAGCGAAGACGATCCATTCGGCAACATCCCAGATCTGACGGTGGAAGACACACATGCGCATGACACCAGAGCGGACTCACCAGTTCGTCTTCAGCCTACAGCAGAAACCCTTGTTGACGATACGGAAAAGTCCACAGAAGAAGAAGCGCGTCCAACGACGCGCGAAGGAAACGGCGTCGCATATACGGAAACGAGCTCAGCGCCTTCAAAGGGCTCCAACTTTGGATCAAGCTATCCTAAAACTGAGACACGGGCCACGTCTTGGAGTACACAAACCGCACGACAACATGGCACCCAGAAGAGTTCCCGCACGCAAACTACTTATGCGATCCCGGAGTCTGAAGAGGACGATATCGAACACGAGATCAAATATTTCGAGGGACGAGGTCCCGTACGCCAGGGTACACAACGCCCACGAGTAAGGGACATCACCATCTCGATTGCTGAACGGGAGGCGCCTAGTTCAGAGCGTCGATCCGAGGAGACACCGCAAAAGCCCCGGCAAAACCAATGGGGGCCATCAAGTGCGCAGAAAAGGTCGGAAAGAAAACAGTCAGCCTGGGAGCAGTCAAATCAAAACAAGGCTCTGTCCCATGGGAGACCTGGTCGATTGCCAATGTTCAACGGTGACGGTGATCTCTCACTATTGGATGATGTCCGAGCCAGGAACTATCGCATGCACCTATCGATGAATGTAGCAGGGCCTCCATTCAGAGACCACGGACGCGATGCACTGGTCGCCGCAGGATCATCACCTATCAAGGGAGATGTGACGTTTATGCTCAGTGATTTACCCGAGTTCACTCTGAATCAGGTTGATGAGTTTGACCTCCCAGAACGAGTGGTCGTGAAGCACGACGGTAGCCGATTCACCAAAGCTTTGGAAGATCGCTATGCACAAGGAACAGCCGAACTTGTGAAGGCCCTCCAAGACGTTGAGCCGGATGAACCGTACTGGGAGGACCTTCGCAATGTCAATCTCCGGAAGAAGGACCTTACCAACTTGCATCGCCTTGACGAACTGTGCTACCAGCTTGAGGAGCTCGATGTCTCAAACAACAAGATCAATCAAGTGGAAGGCATACCTTACTCTATGCGACGGTTGCAAGTACAGAACAATTGCTTGACTGGATTGACCTCCTGGACCAATCTTGCCAATTTGCAGCATCTCGACATATCCGACAACGAGGTCGATGCGCTAGATGGACTTGCTGGGCTGGTGCATCTGCGAACACTTAAAGTTGACAACAACAAAATCAGGTCTCTCAATGGCATTATTCATCTCGATGGCCTAATGGAACTGAGTGCTAGCGGTAATGAGATAGACACGATTGACTTCGCCAAGACAAATTTGTGAGTACATCGGCACCTGTACGTCATACACCATATTCTAATCAGTGTGTTAGGAAATCTCTTACAGACCTTGATCTGCGCAAGAATCGAATGCTCGAAGTCCGCAATCTGCATTGCCTACCACAGCTTCAGCACCTCAACCTAGGTATGTATTTGTTCTGGTTCACGCACCCTTTCACAGGCTGACATCAGGCAGATGACAACGAGATTGAAGAGTTTCCTCTTGTCGACACACCAGTGAAGCCCTGCAAAGCGCTTCGCTCGATCCGTCTTTGCAGAAACAGGACCACGCTTCTCGATGTTGATCACTACTTCCCAAGGCTTGAGTCACTGTACATCGACGGCAACTCTCTAACACAGGTCTTGGGATTGGAGCACCTTCGGAACCTCCGGACATTCTCAGCTCGTGAACAAACACTAGACTCGGAAGCAGACATGGAGATATGTGCCAATAATCTTGTCAAGAATTCGGAAGTGCGCAATCTCTATCTCTCACTCAATCCTACATATGGCCTGCAGATTTCACAGCACTTGTTGAGCCTTCAACGACTGGAATTGGCCTCTATGGGCCTCAAACAACTACCCGACAACTTTGGTCAGCTTACACCAAATATCAGGTCCATTAACCTGAACTTCAACTCCATTACGGACTTACGTCCACTCCTCAACATCAAGCGGCTGAGTGAGCTTTTCTTGGCGAGCAACAAGCTCGAACGCCTTCGTGCAAATGCGCTGGTGCTGGGCAAGCTAAGCACACTTTCGAAACTAGACTGGCGAGACAATCCTCTTACTTTGCGATTCTATGCGCCATCATCCGAAAATCGGATCATGTCCCTTCGATGGAAACCCTCTGAGGAGCAACTCAAGAACCGCTTCCTTCTTCCAAATGGAGAAGTAGAGGCTGATGTTCAACATCTTTTGCGACTCGATTACGAGACGCGGATCCGGCGGCGCGTCACGGAGATGATGCTTGCTAATCTCTGCAAGAACCTGAAAGAGCTGGATGGCCTACCATTCGACAAGGCACGTGTGCTCGTCAAAGACGATGTGTGGGAGCGTCTGTTGTTTCTCGGCGTCATACAGCGCAAGCGGGCGGACACAGCTGTCGACGACAGCGAATGATAGGCTGGTGCCTTGGGAATAAGGACAGAGGAATGTCCCAGACGACCGGCGCGTCACATTCTCAACAATGCTTCTTTTTAGCTTGGAGTCTTGGATGGGACTGTTCTTATTACGCATTGCAAGTCAAATGAGGTTTCAGTGGGGTTTGCATAGCATCTGGTATTTGAGCATCTTGTAGGCGTAGTATTCACTGGCGTCTTTTTCAAACGCGAGCTCTATCTGCTCGGCTGGGAACGGTCCTTTTTAATGACCTCACGAATTGTATTAGTAGTAATCGGACTCGGTGTGTTGTTGCCATTGCAATTTTATCAATTTATCTCAACAGTCTGTCTCCGAGACTGCAAATGAAAGGCCGACGTGTGATCAGCCGCCCTGCGTTCCACTAAAACAGCTGCACTGAGGCCCGTGCATCGAATCGCCCTAGAACCCGTGACACGCAATCATAAAGTTAAATGTTCGCGGTATTGAGATGATTATCATCTACCACACATCCGACAATGGCCAGTCCATCTGACGAGGAGAGAATCGTGCAGCTGGCGGAAAAGGCTCACGAGAGCATCAACGCTGGCGAGTTGGCTGTGGCAGCTCGATACCTACGTGAAGCTGGCACTATTGCACCTGAGGACAACCGGATCAAGGAAGCATGGGTTGTGTTGAGGGAGGAAGAAGGCAAGAGCGAGTTCTTGGGAATCTGCAGGGAATGGGCAAAGAGCAAGGATGCACGTGATGGAGAAAGAGCACTGAAGGCCATGAGAACGCATGGTTTGAAGGAGGAAGAGGCGGCGCAGGCAATGGACATTCTCTTCGACTACAAGGGTGAAGATGACACCCTCGATCAAGTCTCGGGTGAACTTCTACAAAATGTTGGGGCCCAGAAGTGGCTTGTCAATATGGTCCGAGAAAAGCCGACGCGGATGTACTACGAGATGTTCGAACGTGGCAACGACTCAATCGATGGCTTACTAAAAGTATTGCTGAACCGAGCCGTCTGGCCTGATGAGGAATCGTTCAAGACGGGTCATAGAGATATATTTATGCTCAGTTTGGCAATGATGATGGAGGAGGCCTTGGAACACCCGGAACGCGCCATGAAAGGCATCGCGCAACTGCTCGCTCATTATGCAGAGCACCTTAAAGGGATCATTGACGCGGACAGCTTCGATGTGATATTGGCATCGCTCGATATCCGACTGCCAGCCACGCTACGCAGTCAGGCGACACTTGCGAGTATCAAGTTATTTGAGCTTGCTCCGGACACTGCTGGAGAACTCATCTCGAGATTCGTCACAGCCAGGATAAAGAAGGGGGAGGCACATGATCTAGTCATTGCTTTCTCTGCGGCTGCAGCCATCTTCCCGGTCGCTGTCACAGCCGCTGCAGCCCTTTTCCTCACAGATGGCTTCGTCAGCACACTTGCGTCGAGGGTACAGAGCAAGAAGTCGCATAACCTAGAGCAAGCATTTCTCGAACTGATCAGTGCTGCATGCATAGACAAGAACTGTAGAGAGGCAATCAATAAGCACTGCAGGGAGTGGCTTGAAGACATGGTTGCCGAGTGCCCGAACAAGAGGCGGGCTAATCTGGCCGCACTCATTCTTGTGAAACTGGGCGAGGAGCAGGCCTCCGAGGAAGGTCCGCGGATCGTCAGAGCAGAGAAAGTGGATCAAGAGGACTTGATCGCAAGCTTCAAATCAATGGTCATAGGAGGCGACACAGCGTCCAAGCAAGACTCGGTTGAGGGTCTCGCATATGCCTCGCTTCAGCCCAAGGTCAGGGAAGATTTATCCAAGTCGCCAAAGTTTCTCAAACGCCTTATAGAGGCCATGAGCGACCCTTCGTCACCAAAGAATATCATTTTCGGCGGCCTTACCATCTTCAACAATATTACACAATACCTGCCTTTACAGTCCGAAGAAGAAAAACGCATGGCACAGCTGAAGGCCTATGCAAACGTCCAGAAGCCAACCGCCCCCGATGTCCTTCTCAACGACGAAGACGTAGCCATACGCTGCAAGCGCGTTCTCGACGCAGGTGTTGTACCACTTCTAGTACAAGTCTGCAAAAATGGATCCCCCTCCGTCCTCACCCAAAGCAGTCTCATCCTCCTCAGCCTATGCAAAGACACCAAAAATCGAGGCCCAATGGCCCAGCAAGGCGCCGTCAAGCTTCTCATCCAAATCTGGGAGCATATCACCGCCACAAATGAGGCCTCCACAACCGGCACCACGCCCTTCCCGCCCGCCGCCCTCCCCACAACAGCACAAGCCCTATCCCGCCTACTCATCAGCATAAACCCCTCTCACGTCTTCAACGCTGCTCTCCCCAGCACCTCCGCCATCCGCCCTCTCATCAGCCAACTCACCCGCACAGAATCCACAACCTGGCAACTCCATGCCTTCGAGGCCCTCCTTGCCCTCACCAACCTCGCCTCCCTCGACCGCAACACCCAAGACCACATCATCCGCCAGTCCTTCGACACCGTCGTCGACGACCTGCTGCTTAGTCCGAATACGCTTCTGCGCCGCGCAAGCACGGAACTCGTTTGCAATCTCATGGCCTCCCCCGTTTGCATCAGCAACTTTGCAGATGCCGAGCCCCGCGCTAAACACCGCTTGCATCTCTTACTCGCCATGACGGATGTCGAGGATCCTGCGACGCGGTCTGCGGCTGGTGGCGCACTGGCTATGTTACTTTCCGTCGATCTTGCTGTCGAGGAGTTCCTGAAGCAAGAGAAGAGTGTGGAGTGGTTGGTGGGCTTGTGTCAGGATGAGGATGAGGGGATTAGATATCGCGGTGTTGTGTGTCTGAGGAGTGTGGTGGATGTGGAGCAGGGGAAGGAAAAGTGTAAGGACAAAGGCGTTGTTGAGGCGCTCAAAGTTGTGCTCAAGGAGAGTCGGAGTCAGGAGGTTTTGAGTGTGGGGGTTGAGACGTTGAAGATTTTGCTGGGGCAGTGAGGGAGAAGGAGTTGATTTCACGTGGTTTCAGTGGAATCAATGGGGATATTGGACCAAGAGATTTCAATGTTATGAAGTAGACTTTAGATTGATGTGAGTTATGATTCATGCTTTGGCCTCATTTCGTTCCAATATGGGATCGATGGGCCATGTATCGTATTGTTCTCCAACTTTCTCCATACAGACGCCATAGTCGCCCGACTTTTTTCATCATGCAAAAGTTTTTGTCCTAGGATGATACGGATATCAGGCCCGAGGTCTTTTTGAATGTCCAAAGCCTGATTGGCCTCTAGCATATCTAGAGGCAGAAGTAAGGAGCAATTGCTAATAAGCGGCGAGCTTGTCTTCAGAACGGTCCCGACATCAACCCCTCACGACTGATATGCACAATTGCATCAAGTCAAGAGAGGGACTGTAGTAGGCCTAAAAGATGTGCCGGGTGTTAATAAATTGCCTGTGATGTTTCCGGGGTTGCTTCCCCCCGCTGCTAGGTTGGAGATTTTGTACAAAAGGACTGCAAGATGAACCACTTACCGGGTCTACTACCGCATGTTAGGACTATTGTTTCGGACCAAGTAGTCCCAATTTCTGTTGTTGCAGTTTTGTTGTTCGTTGTGTACAAAGCAAGTGTCTTCAGAGCATGTCAAAGCACTTATAGCTGATGCCATTAGCTACTCACTCGTACCGACATACCCTATATCCAAAGCATACCTGAGGTTCCCAGCGCTCTCCCCGTCACACGTCACTTGACACAACTAGGAGATCACCACGCAACTGTGTGTGAGAGATGGTGGCGCCAATATGGCTTCTCAGTATTTCAGATCCGGCTCGGAAACACCCGCGCTGTAGTGGTGAACTCCTTTGAAAACTGCAATAAGATCCTTGTGTCAAATCCCCAGGGACTGATCGACCGACCGAGGCTGTATACTTTCCATAGCCTCATATCTTCGACTAAGCGCTTCACAATTGGCAGTTCCCCGTGGGATGAAAGCTACCGCAATAAGACGGAAGCGGCGTCAACAACGTTGAGCAAAGGTATGATGAGGGATTACGCCAGCATGTTTGACCTCGAGTCGTACCGTATTGCACGAGATTTGCAGAGGGATAGTAAACGCGGAGAGGTGGAAGTTAGCATCCGGCCTTACATCCAGCGCTACGTACTAAATACGACACTCACGCTCTGCTATGGCATCCGCATGGACGCCATCTACGACGATTTGTTGCGCGAGATACTCCAAGTTGGTTCTGCCATCTCGCTACTGCGATCTGCATCCGAGAACTATCAAGGCTACGTCCCTGCTCTGCGCTGTTTGCCAAACAACGAGAAGAATAAGCGGTCGAAAGAGCTGAGGGAGAGACACGACAAGTATCTCAACTTGCTACTGGACAAAGTGCGAGACATGACTGCGAAGGGAACTGAGAAGCCGTGCATCACCGCCGCTATCCTGAAAGACGAGGAAACGCGACTCACAGGCGTCGAAGTCAGCTCTATATGTCTGTCTCTTGTATATACCGGGTACACTGGTATCTTGCATTGGATCATTGTGCACACACGAGGGCCAGGTATTCCAAGACCGCGCGTACCGGGAAATCCGGAAGATGTATCCGCAAGACGAGGACTTGAAAAAGGCGTGGGCGGGTGATTTTGAGGGGGAGAATATTCCGTATTTGAGTGCGATTGTGAAGGAGGCGGGTAGATACTATACGGTCAGCAACATGAGTCTGTCGCGGAAAACTATGCGCGAAGTGCCATGGGGCGAGGCAGGGATACCGAAAGGTACCATGGTGTTGATTAATTCCCAGGCTGGAAATCATGGTGAGTACTCGATCCTCTCAACTTGAACTACGTAAAATTTAACTGTGTTAGACACCGATTACTGGGGCCCTGACGCTGCAACTTTCAATCCGGAGCGATGGCTTACACCACCCGTCGACTCATCGTCACTTTACACGGCAAACTCTCTTTCTAATCCAGCGCATCTGTCGTTCGGGGCGGGATCTCGGTCTTGGCCTGGAGCCCTCATCGCTAGCAAGCTCATTTACGCGGCACTCTTCCGTTTGCTCAGTCTGTACAGAATCGAAGCTAGTGCAACGCATCCACCAAATACGGATTATATGGACTACAACGCGATAAAAAGCGCATTAGTGGCAATGCCCCGCGACTTTTCAGCGAGACTGAGTCCGAGGTGCGGCGCGGGTATGGTGGAGATCGTGCTGAAGGAGGGTGAAAGGAGGACTGAGGGATTTCACAAGGCGTGAGTGAAAGTGAGAGTTAGAATTATTCAGATCATCAACAGTTGGCCGTGATATCAAAAATTTCAGTCGCGTCTGCTCAAACTCCTTTGACCTACACATGCGGTTGCAGCCACGCTTTCTTAACCAGCTTGATGCTTGCAGTCAAAACCTCACCCATCAACTACAAACATGAGGCTTCAAGACCTTCTCAGCTGCACCACCTTGCTCATTGTAACTGCCTTTGGCCGGTTCATCAACAACGAGAAGGTGGCATCCGTGCCTGACTCCCGCCTTGAAAGCAAGCTCCTCAACAACACAGTCGTAAAAGATGGACTGCTCTATGAGTCGGTTGTCGCTGAGCCCGAAGCCATCAATTATGGTGATGAACCACAATTTGATCCCACTGTATGGGCGAGCAACCAATTGTGGAGCAGATACGTCGGTAAAGGCCATCAGCTGCTCTGTTTCATGCTGGCTTCGGACGAAGTTGCTGGATATCTCCTGGAGGACACGAGGCAGCCGCCTTCAGCTGCTAGCAGATGGTCCGGTGATCTAACTGGTGAGCTCATTTCTCTTCCAATGACGCAAAATATAAATCAAGAAACTGATTCTTTCTATACTCCAGACGCTTTACGGTTGTGGGGCTGGCATGACGGCGACACCCCTCAGGGCGAGGATTGCGACTTTGAGTGGGAAGGATTGCAAGATGCTTTTAAGGGGTTGGGCCTTGATCATCGGCCAATATTCGACGAGAGAAATAAAGATATAGGCGGAGAGAACGAGTGCTTCTCGATTGAACATTGGAACCGTGACTTAACCTTCCCTGAAGATGTGAACCTTGACCCGACACCTATCATCGAGCAGAAGTACTATGTCAACGGTAAAGAGTATAGGGTACGTTTATGTCTGTAATACTCATGCTAGACGATGCAAAGCGCCACTATCATGGGGCGGTTGCAAATGATTGTTCAGAACACTAGCTAACATATGATAACAGAAAACAGGCGCAACCTACCTGTTTGCCATTAATATGGTGGGCGGAGCGATCATCGGGAAAAACATTCTGAGTCCGCGTGCCGCTGTGCGATACTCGAATAGTTGGGGTCACCAAGCGCAACCTGGAGAGCTTCCTGAGTTGCAGCATCTTTCCGACATCTACTGGCATTTTTGGAGAGACGGTAACCCTAATATCAGACACCTTCGTATCTATGGCGCCGAGCATATCATTAATGATCATACGGTTCTCCTTGTCACTCGCGCGTTCCGGAATAGACGAAAATTTGCTTTGGAGATTTGGCCGGGCGTCAAATTCGATATGGGTAGCGACGAGTACCTAGCATTGATCGGTATGTATCGCATTTCTTACTTGAATGTTCATCTTCCCTATAATCCCGGAGCGATATATACTGACTTGCTCTAGCCTCTCCTATCGGGGCGACTATTTCCCACTTCCTCATCAGCCACAAAGCCGGCCTCGGCATTAAATATATCACGAGCGTCATAATTATCTGTGGTGGAAATAATCAAGACACTTGCGCAAGAGGCAAGGAGAATATGCACATATTCTTCACTATTGAAAATGTGCCTCACGCTTGGATTACGAAACGTGAAGAAGACAAGGGAGGAAACGGAGAGACGAACTGGGTTAAAAGCCATGTCCTCTATGTGAGGGATGACAGGAAGCAAATTGTGCGGGAGCACAAGATCATGGCAAATCACTAGGGTGAGGTGAATGCGTAGAATTCCAGGATTCCAGGATGGGCCAAGGTCCGCAAAGTGAATGTGTGATTTCGGGATATAGCGAACACCTTCGGACTGCTACCCATTGCATTAACGACCGCCACGCCTCGGCGATATGGTGCGATCAATATGTCTATGCTGCTTCAATCTCCTGCACGCGCGCCATAATTCTAGTCTTCCACTTTGCGTAATCGTCCTGCTGTCGCTCGCCAAGGTAGTCGGTTGCATCTTGCATCATAGTGCCTAGGCCAATATAGTCGCTTCCAGATCGTAGGCCTAGGCCTTTCGCTTGGACAGTTGGGTTGCCGGTCATTTCGACACCTTCCATCTCGTCTTCATTGTCCAGAGGTTTTACACTATCGAACCACTGCATCTGTAGCCAGCCTTCCTCCTTTGCCATGGCCATTGTCTGATCTATTGCAGGTGCCAGCTCATCTTGTGTGATGTTTTGTGCAGGCGGGGTTTTCAAGACGGCATCCGTTGCCTTAGCTAGCCATTCGTTGTATGTATCTGGCGATACATCGACATCCTTCATTCTCGCGAAAACGAGCAGGAATACAACGGCTAAAAGGCTACAAAGCCGTGTATCGCTGATATCAGCAAAAGACTGTGAATCAGATTTTGGCCGTCGTGGCCGCTTGCTGGGTGTCTCAGCGGCTGCGGCAGCCATGCGGGCTAAT
This sequence comes from Bipolaris gigantea, assembly GCA_030558545.1. Lineage (NCBI taxonomy): Eukaryota > Fungi > Ascomycota > Dothideomycetes > Pleosporales > Pleosporaceae > Bipolaris > Bipolaris gigantea. The sequence goes on from JALPSE010000063.1 coordinate 36,023, forward strand.
AGGGGGTAAATGGATTCTACGCCGGTATATACATGAGGTATCACTGCCGGATATTCGAAAGCCTTTGCGAGAGCCCGGATAGCGGGCATGACCCACTCAGGTGGCTCACCGTCGCTTTCACGGCCTCGCTTTGTGGTGTGCGGTGTCTTCCTTGCGCTCAGGGGCGTTTTTGGTGCGTTACGTGTGGACATGGGAGGTGGAGCAGACGATTTGCGCAGTACTTGCGGCTCTGCAGCGGTAAAAGAGTCTGGAAGAGCGCTACTTAGGTAGTTATACAGCTTCTTATAGATGCGAGGGGGGCAGGGCGGTCGTGAAGTAATTGAAGGAAGGTTGAGGCGCTTCTTAAGCCTGTGGCTGTCAGTATTGAGCTCCACGTAAGGATGGAGGCCAGAGTACCTTTCGCAAGCCAATTGTGCACATGCGTATGGTCGTGCGATTTCTTCATCAGACTTCATAGACGTCGCGACTGTTCTGGAGCGAGTGAGAAGTGACAAAGCCAGATCGATCAACTCTGGGGGCAGAGGACCGTTCAATGTAGGGACTAGACCCGTGAGGGCCTGCTCGATACTAGCTCGGCTCATAATGTAGGATGCTGAGGATATTCGTCTTTCCCATAGAACAACACTGTTATGCGAATGCAGACGCGTTACGTCCACTTGCGCGGTGTCACGTGGACGCTAGACTGTTTTTAGTTCATCGGGCACACTTCGTGTGCTTGTTTGCACTGCCTTTGCACAACCTCACCTGTTTCTTCAAATTGTTGGTCTTGAGCTACATGTATTACCCTTTCTTTGTTTGTAAGTCTTCAAGTATCTCAAATGAGATAGCTCAGTCAGAGTTTAGTCACTTTCCAATTTCATCATGCAAACGTCTTTTGTCCTTCACACGGAGCTTTGATGAAGCTATATTTTCCAACAATTCCGCGGACATGCAATAACCAATCAGTACTCAGGAATATAAGTGTATGTTCTATTTTTGCATTGGAGCACTATCACTTTTTTGTTGGTTTTCCCAGAATGCTCTCAGCCTGCACACACTTGGCCTCTTTCCAGCGCCCATGGCCGTATCGCTTGAGCACTGCATCACTTGTATTATCACACCATTATCTGTTCCCAGATTCAGGAGTTTCTGGATCTTCCAAGTGTATTCGTATGACCCTATTCTCGGTATCCAGTACCACTTCTTTGTACGTTACGTACTCTCAGCGTCCTTGTCCCACTGTTACAGTAGCACCTCCAGGTTTTCACCGCTATCCCCAGCCAATGGATGTTTGCATCCCTCAAGAGTCGAAGTGGCAAGCCGTGCCAAGGATACCGTAACTACGAAATGGACATAGGGTTCACGCCATGTCGTTATGACTAACGTCTCATCTTCAGGCCATGGTAGTACTGGGGAGGCGCGGTTCAGCGGTCAAGCCGAACTTACCTCGGAACACGTCAACTCGGCTTGACCGAAATATTTGCGTACATGGCCCCTGATAGCGGCTGCTGTGCTTGATAGGACGCTGCGGTAGGTGCACTCGTCAAAAGGGTAAAGGTGACATCAAAAACATTAAACCTGTGTGACATACCATGGCCCTATCCGGAAGGAAATAGTGTATCAAAGCCACGCTGATGACGGGAACTTGCAGTTTGACAGCTTGGTAACGACTGGTAACTATGTCACAGCACGAGATGATGATGTAGCCAGGGTACTTAAAGTCCGTGTTGCTTCTTATGCTTTCCAGTCCAAGTACCATACATACAAACACGACATCGGTAGCTAAACTCTACCAGAAGATCCTTGTAAACGCTCAGGGAGTCTTCTATCTTCGCAATATTCCAGTTACTAGACTCACGAGAACTTTGAGAAATCACTCTCCGTCTCAAAGAGCTCCTCCAAAATGCAGTTCACAAGCACTCTAATCAGCCTACTTTCTACCCTACCCGGCACGCTATCAGCGCCCGCATCCTCTATGGTTCACAATGATGACCCAAAAATGTGCGGCTACGTCCTCACAGTCCAAAACAGCAGTGCCTACGCCGGCATATCAGCATACACGTCATGCACACCAATATACTACAACCAATCTATCCCCGGATACCAAGCTGCGTTCGCTTACAGCATATTTGGCGGGTGCCGATGCACATTTTACGGGTAAGCATCCCCTTGTAATGAGAAACCCATAGGCTAAACATTGCTAGGAGCGAACAGGATTGTGTAGGTGTACATGAGGCGCCAGTGTATGAAGGGCCTATTGGGAAAGTTGGCAAGGAGCCCCATTTCGGCGAGCCGAAGCCCAAGTGGTACAATTGTGAGACATTGGCCTTGTAGGGCTGCTGTCGTAGACGGGACTGGATGTGTTGATGGCTTCTGGTTGCCATTGATAGGCTGTTAGTAGCGATACCTTTTGGCATGTGGAGTTCGTTGGTCCACTGTTGGTTTGTTTAGAAATGTGAACTCTAATACGAAATTCCGCTATGTTATGTGTCTTCGTGTGCACGCTTTACTCGCACGGCACTATGTTCTATAACAATACCGGTCAAACTCAGATGCGTTTTTTGTAGATCAAAATGCAAGGTTCTGACCATCGGTCGCGTGTACATGGACTACCCTTCTATCCCTAACTGCGACAGCCAGAGTAACCAATTAATCTCCTCCATATCCGCTGCTTAGGATTTATCAGCTCAGATGTTGAGGAAGAAACCCGAACTTTAAATCACGACCGTTACTGCAAGTACTAGAGCTGAGGAAACCTTAAATTCCAAGCCAGTTCCCTGCCGATCTCGTAGACCAAAAGCTTCGGGCGAAGTAAATCGTAGGGGCAACTTACCTTAAGAGTCCATAGACCTAAAAGTAGTTTTTTTAGCTACCACTATGACACTTCACGCGGGCTACACTGTCTGTAGGGCAGCCTTCGGGAACAAAGCGAGGATTAGGGTGATCTAGATTCTTTTCCCAGTGAGGATGATCCGAAGGTCCTCTTGCTATTTCGGGGGAAGCTGAGACCTGGTACATGGTAGCGGCGGAGAAGAAGAGGAAGGGATAGAGGAGCCGCATCTTCGTGTTGTAACGGTTTTGCTACGGATGACCAAATGTGGGTAAAATCGAGGTAGCTGAATGACCTAGAAGGGATGGAAGAAGATGAAGGCTCGGGGCTGACATATTGCGAACATGGGGAAGAGGGTATTCCAACAGGGTTATGTCACTGATGGATTTCTGGTCTCGATTGTGTGGGAGGAAGAGGCATGTGATGGTGGAGAAGGACCAAGTAGGTTTTGAGATGCTTCGGATTCGCGTTATACACTTGAGCCACAGAGACAATGCTAAGAGTAATTGTATGACATTGAAACGTCACGTTTTCCAGTCTTTTTCACACCAAGTCACTTTTCTGGTACGTGTTGTCATCGTTGTCATCAACCCATTTTCGTTTCCATGGAATGGTACCGCATCAGTAGCTTGCACTTTGCTGTTTGTCATTGCCCGCAAAACAAAACGCATGGCTTGGATACGGTTCCATCATTGTAAATTGAAACTACATGGATGGGTGGTGAGAGCGATTCCTTATCCCATGACTACACCCTGGAAACATAGCGATCAGTGGTCACAAGTAATTGTACGATCATTAAAAATTCCTTGCCTCTCCTTCACAGTTTCAAAACTCTTCCCAGCGTCATCGCACATCAACTCGAATCCACACAGTCCCCTAAGCTAGGATGCGTTTTTCGGCATTATTTCTAGGTGTCTGCATGGCAGCAAACGTTTTAGCTTCTTACTACTTCAAGTAAGTACTAAGTTCTTAATGTCTGTAGTGGCACGATCAAAGAGCAAGACTAATCGCTCGGACAGGGGAGTCGGCTATGTCCGTGGTGGAAACAGCAGGACTTACTTTCTTGAACTCACCGACGACATTAAAGTAATCACCCGTGATCAGCAGACTGGCTGGTTTGTACGACCTATTTGTTGGAACATCGAAAGAGGCTTCTCCTGCAGTTTCTACGCGGCATCAACGAGCGGCCATGGTCCATTGATTGGCCAGTACGAGGGCTTCAGCGATGGCTGGTTTGGTACCGATTATGCAGCATATTATAGATGCTGGCGCACTGGCTTCCAACGTCGGGGTACCGTCGCTGAGAACCTGCACACTGAGATCGAGCGTCTACAGAATGGTAACCAACGTTTGCAGCGGCCAACCGACTGGAAATGGATAAGCGACTGGCGGCGGCCAAACGACAGGCACAGGCCGCCCCTGTTAGCAAGCTACCCGTGTGGCGTTCTCGGAGTATGTTTTAGCCTTGGTAATATGCTTAACACGGGTTATGCTGATCTCGATAGATTGTTACATAATGGTTTTAATCTGGTGATTCTCATAAGTGATACGTATGGCTCCTCAATGTTTACCACTACGAGTGCTTTCTTGCTCTTCGGGCACTCTGATCTTATGCAGAAGGGCTAGCGCGACGGCGAATAGGAATTTTGAAACGATTTAATTGGAATATCTGTATATTTGGTGTGGAAAGCAAGACAATGTACCAGTTTTGTGTATTTATGGAGTATAAGTTTCGTTTGACAATTGTGCCAGGCACTTTGGATTCTGGTAAGTACGCGATGTCGCACTAGTGAGATTGAACAACGCATTTTCGATTGATACATACCGCATGAAATATCTGAGGGCGACGCGATCTTTGTATTGTCGAGCTTTTATGATGGTGGGGATGCGGTGCTGGTGATTAGGATGCATGAGGGTGGGTGTGAGTGAAATGGTGAAGTCGGAGGTCCGAGGCGCTCCCATTGGCGGGCCGGGGCGATAAGATAAGGACCCAAAATTTCCATTGCGCCTTGCGAACTTCCTCGATGTTTGCGTGCGACACCACACCTCGATACCCCACGCACCACCCAATATTCACAAGCAATAAGAAAGTTAGCACCAAGAATCGCACACTGGAATCCATTCAGTCAGACGACCGTATCAACAAACTACCACCACGATGATCCGGAAACAAGCGCGTGAAAGGCGCGACTACCTCTACCGTCGCGCATTAACACTGCGCGATGCAGAACTTGCATCCAAAAGAGCAGCACTCAAAGAATCTCTCGCGAGCGGAAAGCCGCTGTCAAAAGACGTCGCCAACGACACAGCCCTAAGAGAAGATTACAAGTACGACGAGAGCAGAGCAGATAGGACAGTCGAGGAAGAGCTAGGCTTGGATGACGAATATGCGCAGCTATCTGGAGTTGTCGACCCGAGAATCCTCGTCACAACCAGTCGGTATGAGTGACGCTTTTTCCTCGCTGATGCACAGGTCACCTACTAACACATGTGTGATACAGGGACCCATCCAGCAGACTCGGCACGTTCGCAAAAGAAATCAGATTACTCCTCCCCACATCCATCCGCCTGAACCGCGGAAACATGATCTTGCCCAACCTAGTCGAAAGCGCAAAGTCCGGAGGTCTAAGCGACATGGTACTCCTGCACGAACACAGAGGTACTCCGACTGCCTTGACGGTCTCGCATTTCCCCCACGGACCCACGGCCAGTTTCTCGCTTCGTAAGTCTTGTTCTTGACCACCATGTCTTTCCATTTCATGACTGGCGAGCAGAAAACTAACGAAATAATATAGATAACGTAGTCCTTCGAGCAGACATCCCCAACTCCTCGCGCGGCACAGTCTCAGAAAGCTACCCGCACCTCATCTTCGAAGGCTTCACTACAAAACTTGGCCAGCGCTGCGTTCAGATTCTAAAACACCTTTTCCCGCCTCGAGAGGCAAATGCCAAAGTGGGAAATCGTGTTGTTACGTATGTTCTCATTCTTCTCTCTTGCCTTTTTCACCTTACGTTTGCTAACTTTTTTTTTTGAACAGATTCAAGAACATCGAGGATACAATTGAAGTCCGCCATCATGTTTTCGTGAAAACAGGGTACCAATCCGTGGAACTGGCGGAGGTCGGGCCGAGGATGAGCATGCGTTTGTTTGAGATTCGGGCGGGTACGCTGGATAACAAGGAGGGGGATGTCGAGTGGCATCTTAACCAGTATACGAGGACGGGCAGGAAGAAGGATTACTTGTAAGGGTTTGGAGTTATTCACGAATTCGTCTGGACTGTTCTCTTTTCGTTCGTTCGGGCTATCCTTGTTCACGGGATGGTGACATCATGTGGAAGCTGGGCATGAAGAGACGATTAGGAAAAAGGGGCATGAGAAAAGTGGTTTCGAGGTCACTTTACACATGATGATGTTTTTGGTGCATTTGAGTTAGGAGCAATGCGTTAAAGCATGCATAAGGGACACAAAAATAGCCCAAGAATATCAATATGCAAAATAGATAACTTTGCCTGGGCGACTTGAAAGTTTCCAAGTAAAGCCAGGTTCTGCGTAGCCCACATTTGGTCTATACCATAATGCTGCCTATATTTCGACTTCGTGCTAGTAACAATGCGAACAAGCTAGGTCCCTCACATCATGCATCCGTTCGACTTGCTCGAGTGCAAGTCAGAGACGCCCAAGCGCACACGCTGGCCATTGATCATCATGTAGCTTTCCACGAGCCACTCATACCACACCTTGCGGTCATCCGTTTGTCTCCAGAAGCTGACTTCGACCTCTGAGTTGGCGGGCAGCTGCATAGGATTCTGAGATATACGTCAGTACAAGTGCTCAAGGACATCGAAGAACAAAAAAGCCATTGTGTAACATACCTTGAGAGGGAACAGGATTGGGAACCATGAAATCATGTCCTTGCTCTTCCGATCCATGGTGACGGGATTGGTACTTAGTTCAACAGGGTCTTCGGAACCACTGTACAGCACAGTCTCGAAGTAAGCGCCCAAGCCGTGGCAGACACCAGGCTCTTGAATTGGGAATGCGATCCTGCAATAACGCAGGTTGTGTTCATTCGCGCCATCGCCTCCGCAGAAGCCGCCTCCACCCCCTACGGCCGACCCACCCTTACGCAGCGACGACTGGGCTAGAACGGCCGATGGGAGTGGGTGGGTAAACTCCCACGCAGTCTGTACGTTTGGTGTGAGAGGTGGTTCGAGGTTGAAGTTTTGCATCTTGGTGCCGTTGTTGAGCTGCTGAGAGGCAATCGTCTCTTTGGCTTCAGTAGATAAAAAGTCGAATTGTGACAGCATGACGACCCAGGGGATGTCGAAAGCGTTTGGGTCTACATTCGTACTGCGGTTGTACAAATCTGCCCAGAGCTTTGGGGTGGCAATTGGAGTAAAGTGCGCGGTGTAGCTGGAGGGTATCGAGATGCCGTGGGTGGGGTTCAAGACATGCTGGACGCCATCGAGACACTCTGGTGATAACTCGTTGTCGGCAAAGGATCCAAGCAGCTCACTGACGAGAATGTCGACCTGGCCAAACGTGCCGTCTGCTTTTGACGGGCCTTTCCAGGCCCTCATGTCCGTCTTGACAACTGTGACACGTCCGCCCCAAGTCTCAACGTTACGACGCTGTAACAGGACGTAGGCGTTTGGGTTCTTTTCAATCGCATAGACTTTTACAGGGACACCGGAGCTTGCACTCGCATTGAGTGCACGTGTTACAAGTGGTCCACGACCAGATCCTACGACTGCAATGACGACGGCGCCATTGTCTGAGCTTGTCGACTTCTGTTGCGCATGCCAATCGCGTAGCGCCTGTGCAATGGCTCGCTCGTACCATGCATATTTGATTGGGTCTTTCTCAAACACCTCATAAGTAATGGATTCCAGATTATCTGTCAAGGGCTGTAGTGGGCTCTGTAGGTAGTCCTGAAAGCCACCACCAAAGCGTTCAATCTGGCTTTTGGGAGGTTGGTTACGTTGCAGGTACCGCATGTAACTTAGATGTGGTGTGGGATCATTACTACTGCTGCTCTTTTTTGGTGATTTCTTTGCCATTTGAGCTGCTTCGGCCGGAGTGGGTGCGGCCGTCGAGGAAGCAGGGCTCGGTGCGTCTTCTACCGTGTGAGGAGAGAGATGGCCTGTAGAATACGACATGATCATGTCTGGGTCGTCAATGCCTGGGAGTGGGCCGACGTCCGAGATGAGTAGCCAAGGCCCGCGCTGCAGGCGCATAGCCCGGAAGATGAAGACTTGGTGTGCTTTGGAGAGCACGAAGGATTGACGGGCATTGACCAAAAAGGACGATGCCGACAGATTGAGTAGTCTGACAGGCTCTGAGAACCAGCGCGACTGAAGCGAAAGCGACGGAAGTCGGCGTGGGAGATCAAGCACTAAGGTAATCGAATTAGTATGGGGGTACATGGTCTGGCAAGACAGTCTTTCTGATGGGAAGAAAGTTGCTTACTGATTGACAGTCTGCTGTGGTAGTTGCAGATAGACCTGATGGTATTCCACGCATCCCACGAGCTCCAGGAATTGATCTTCTTTGCTTCAGGACTGGGCTCAAATTCTGATCTGGCAAAGCGTGCTAGGTCTCCGACGTCTGCTTCGGTAAGTTCTGGCTGCTTGCCGTCCATGGGTAGTTGGATATGGAGCTGAAGGTAAGACCCCGTGACGAGAGCCTCTTTGATCGAGCGGGCATATTGAGATACGCCAGCTTGCCCATGGGCAAGTCTCGGACCTGGCACGACAACATTTGTGACACCGCAGAATGCGGCAAAGGCAATCTCGAGGTGAAAGACTTGTCGCGACAAATGAGCAATAAGTGGATCGGGCGAGGACAAGTCAATCCATGGGCTAACAAAGGTTACGAGCTGGCCGATGATGTCGGTTGGACCAAGAGGTGTGTCAAAATTGTCCAGTGCAGGTACCAAGGGCAGCGGCTGCGCTGAAGAGCCAGCGAGGGATTGAGTGTACGAGTTGAGGATGCCGAGGACACGGTTATGGAAGTGGTCATTTGTGATTGGGCTCGTGAGCATATCATACTGGCCATAGTCAGTCGCGGTTCCTGCATATTCTCGGCGGCACCTACTCCGAGATCTTGGGCGTGCTGGACCAGTTCCGGCGACACATCGAGGCTGCGCTTCGACTCATGTTGGCCAATATAGAAAATGGCCGCTGAGTCGTCCATTCCTTCTGAGTAGTCCATATCGCCAAGGGGGAGGGGGTCCGAACAGGGCGAAAATATGTGCAGCGGCGAAGGAAATATGACTAGTACGGAAAAGATGGTGGAGAAGACTGCGGCGGCGGAGCACGGCAGCGGGGTTGTCGGTGAGGCGGCGGGCAGAGGCAATTGCTGCGGGCAAGCAAAATCAGTCACGGCCACGGCGATGGGTCACAGCAGGCAGAAAAGAAGCCACTCCGGGTAGGGGGCGCACACATATTGATCAGATTCATGGCGGCGTGTGTGGGTGGATATTTGGTGCGGTGCCTGGCAGGCCGTGGTGGTTCGCGCCAAGCGTGGAGGGTAATGCCTGTGGAGCTCTGTACTACTACGTTAGTTCGATGCGGGCTATTCCTACTCCGGTCGCCGCATAACTTTTTCTACGTCCGGCCATCTTCACCACGCGCAAACCACAAGCAAAACGCCACTATGACTGCTATGCCCAAGCGCGAGTACGACAACGACGACAGCGCCCGCGCCAAGCGCGTCAAGACTGAATCCATCGGCAAAGGCGACATGGACGCCACCTCCAACCCGTACCTCGCGCACTGGAACGACGTCAAAGACAGCACCGCCACTGGTCAGGGCCTCCAGGGCTTCAAGCGCCATGCTACCACCACCGCGCAAGCCAATGCTGCAGAGAATGGGCCCAACAACCCCTTCACCGGCCGCCCCCTCTCCAAAAAGTACATGAGCATCCTCGAGAAGCGCCGCGACCTGCCCGTCCACCAGCAGCGCGATGAGTTCCTCAAGCTCTACCAGGAGTCGCAGATCCTTGTCTTTGTCGGTGAGACTGGTTCCGGAAAGACGACCCAGATTCCCCAGTTCGTTCTCTTTGACGACCTCCCCCAGGCCGAGGCCAAGATGGTCGCTTGTACACAGCCTCGTCGTGTCGCTGCCATGTCGGTGGCTCAGCGTGTGGCTGAGGAGATGGACGTCGAGCTAGGCGAGGAGGTCGGATACAGCATTCGTTTCGAGGACAAGACGGGGCCAAGTACTATTCTCAAGTATATGACGGACGGAATGTTGCTGCGTGAGGCCATGAACGACCATAATCTCACACGCTACAGCACAATCATCCTCGACGAGGCCCACGAGAGGACCTTGGCCACCGATATCCTCATGGGTCTGCTCAAGGAAGTGGTCCTGCGCAGGCCCGATCTCAAGCTCATCATCATGAGTGCCACTCTTGACGCTACCAAATTCCAAAAGTACTTCCACAACGCCCCGCTTCTCGCCGTCCCTGGACGAACCCACCCCGTCGAGGTATTCTATACCCCCGCGCCCGAGCGCGACTATGTCGAAGCTGCTCTCCGCACCGTCCTTCAAATCCACGCTACCGAGCCTGAGGGTGACATTCTGCTCTTCTTGACTGGTGAGGAGGAAATTGAGGATGCATGCAGAAAGATCAACCTTGAAGCCCAGGATCTCAGTCGCGAAGGTGGTGCCGGCCCACTGGTTGTATACCCGCTCTACGGAACTCTGCCTCCGGCGCAACAACAAAAGATCTTCAATCCCGCACCTCCCCCATCAACCCCTGGGGGCCGTCCCGGACGAAAGGTCATTGTTTCTACTAACATTGCCGAGACATCGTTGACTATTGATGGAATTGTTTATGTCGTAGATCCAGGATTCAGCAAGCAAAAGGTTTACAACCCTCGTATCCGTGTCGAGTCACTGCTGGTATCGCCCATCTCTAAGGCATCTGCACAGCAACGTGCTGGACGTGCCGGACGTACGCGCCCTGGTAAATGCTTCCGGTTGTACACTGAGGCTGCCTTTAAGAAGGAGCTCATCGAGCAGACATATCCTGAAATTCTGCGCTCGAACTTGGCAAGCACGGTTCTAGAGCTAAAGAAGCTTGGCGTTGATGACCTGGTACATTTTGATCTTATGGACCCTCCTGCGCCCGAGACTCTGATGCGTGCTTTGGAAGAGCTTAACTATCTGGCATGTTTGGACGACGAGGGCGAACTCACCACGCTGGGAAGTCTCGCATCTCAATTCCCTCTGGACCCTGCGTTGGCAGTCATGCTCATCACCTCTCCCGAATTTTACTGCTCAAACGAGATGCTGTCTCTCACTGCACTCCTCTCTGTGCCTCAAATCTTCGTCCGTCCAGCCAACAACCGCAAGCGAGCAGACGAGATGAAGGATTTGTTCGCTCACCCTAAGGGCGACCACCTCACAATGCTGAACGTCTACCATGCGTTCAAGAGCGAAGAGGCACAGGAAAACCCAAAGCAATGGTGCCATGACCACTTCCTGTCATACCGAGCGCTTCAACAAGCCGACAACGTCCGTCTCCAGCTTAAGCGCATAATGGAGCGTGAAGAGCTGGAGCTTGTGTCTACACCATTTGAGAACAAGAAGTATTACGAAAACATACAACGTGCACTCGTCGCAGGCTTCTTCATGCAAGTCGCTAAGCGTGATGGCAACGGTAAAAGTTACATTACGGTCAAAGATGAGCAAAACGTTCTTCTGCATCCCAGTACAGTGCTGGCTGAGGACAGCGAATGGGTCATCTATAACGAATTTGTGCTCACTACGAAGAACTACATTCGAACCGTCACCTCCGTCAAGCCTGAGTGGCTCATGGTAAGTACATATAGCTCCAAGGTTAGCTCGTTGCACACTGACTGTCTACAGGATATTTCTCCCAATTACTACGATTTGTCGCAGTTCAAGAAGGGCGAGATCAAGACGGCACTGCAACGCATTGTCACCAAGATGCAACGCAAGGAGGCTGAGAAGGGGGGACGACGATGAGGGCCTTCAAATACTCTCTGCGAAATGGATTTATGCAATACTCTGGGATGAGGTGCTGATGCCAAGCACCAAAAACACCAATGTTGGATTATAATGACAATCTCTTGTTTCTAGGGGGAGTACCCTCCAGTGTGAGGCCTTGCCCTTCAGAGCGGGACGATGCACGAGAAAGTAACTGCGGGCCTTTGGGATGGCCAACAGGTCCCATGGGGAGACGTGTCACCGCCGGCTTTGAAACAATTCTTATCTCTCCCTAGCATTGATAGTCATCACCCTGAGCCCCAAAGAGGTTGGTTCTATTAGGATTAACTTCACCTTCAGCGCCCGCAAGGTGGCCGCCTAATAGCTACAAATGGGGCTGATTTACATTTGGTCCAGTTATGCGTGAACGACTAGAGAATGTCAATCATTGGATGCGGTAGCATTCGCCTAAACAACTTTATGGACAAAGCACTCTCCGTTGAATGTCAATATGCAATGAGACTCAGAAAGCTGTGCATGAGCCAAGCAGAAACTTCATACCAATCGGCACTACATGTAAAAATCCGACTCTCTGTCAGTTGCCGGATACTCTCTCATTTTCTAACGTGTAAATCATCCCTATTACTGTTTCTATTTGATGCCCCATAAAATAAACACAACTGACGCGTTATTCATGCTGAGAGCTCCTTACCCTGTGGCCACGTCTTTTCTCAGTCTCGGTCATTCCCTTATTTTGTGATGTCAAACTATCTTTTTTATATACAGACTACTACACGGAAGTCTTTACAAACACCCGAATTTATATTCAGGTAGCCTTGACTGGATGTGATCAGACTGATATTTCGTCACAAGACTACCCTAACAAGCAACTGAGTCACGCAAAACTCTATACAAAAGAACATTACGCAACCCATCAACTACCGGCACGAGTATAGTTTTGAACCCGTACCTACAACATCGTCAGTACTAAAGTATCACACAGGCACATCCCACTCCACTCTACTCTTAAAACATAATCAACAGCCATTGCAGAAGGTTCTCCATAAATATATAAACCCAGGTATCGGATTGCTTTGGTACTTGTTACTCACACATCTACCCACCTATGGCCTCTCTACTCTCGTCTCAAGCACAACCATAGCCACTACCAGCACCTCACCCACTATCAAAAGAAAAAGAGAGAGAAAAAACTGCATCTCACAGCACTCATCTCCCTCGCCTTCGTCACCATCGTGTTAGCTGCACCACCACTGCACTAGGATGCTGTACAGGGTCTAAAGATTCGTTGTCC
>JALPSE010000063.1:49226-71357 GCA_030558545.1 Bipolaris gigantea
AGGCCAAAAGGGACGCGTGCGACAGCAAATACAACGGCTGCATTTCGGGGTGCACGCCACAAAACACAGCGTATTGCACGTCGAATTGCAGGCATATGCATTATGCTGGTCAGAATTGCATATGTATGGGTTTGTAAACTATGTGATGAATGTATATAGATTTTATTTGTAGGGTTCGAAGATTTGTGGTGGGATTTCGCAAGTTATCCATGACGTCCATGTATACATTGTCATGATGAGTTTTAACATGAGGTGACGCCTGTGGTTCATCATTGCTATTGTGGATCATTTACCTGTATCTTGCTTAACCAGTGACTGAAGAAGCCTAACTATCGTTCTCCCATCATAGCCATTCTATGTTTCGACTTTGAGAACATTCCAGATCCGCACCTTCCGTGAGATACCCCCGATATGTTTCGCCGCTACATCATCGAGTTGTTAATTTCAAGTACAAGGATCAGTATTCTATGTTTGATCACAATAACCATACACGTACCGTAGAGCAAGCTACGAATAGAAAAACCATCAGTGGTGAAAATTCTGATATGGCTATGTCTGTGACGTTGATGGCCTGCTCCTGGACGAGTGGAGTGTAGGTCTCGTCCTGCAGTGCTGGCTCTGCATAAAGTACATAGTATATGCGCAATATTGTATCCTGACGAGGTCAATGTTCCTCAAGCCACTATGAATAGCAAACTCGAGTATACAGAACGCTGCAACTGCAGCTGCAGCAACCGGGAAATATACTTTGCAGAAGCCATCCTCATCTTTTTCCCCATGTAGGATACCACTAAAAGTCTCAGAGAGACTTCGGCTCCATATTCCCATCTCATGCCTGAAGTCTTGCCGTTGTACCTTACCAGCTTCTGTATTACCGTCTGGTCCGAAAACCAGGTTTAAAACTCTGGCCAATATCCAAAAAACATGATTCCCGAGCACGTCTTCTCTCGTCTCACCCTCTACCCAAGAGACCTCCCATTCAGCAGGGTTGAACACCAAGGGCTGCTCACTTGTCATTGCAACAACGATTTCATGCCGAAATTAGATACAAAAGTTGTCAAGATCAATGCCAGTTGGTTGCGCAGTAACCCGTCATGACTTGACGAGGCTCACAAGGCCTAGATAGTGCCTCCGATGATCCTCTGACAGTAGCGCTCCATGGATCTCATAACTCAACAACAGCATACCTGCCGTCAGCGCATGCTCATGTTCGGGCATACTTCAGGCCTCAATCAGTAGACGCAGAGCCTTACCGTGTCTTACGGTACAAACTCCGCACGGTGGATCGTGACTGAGATGCGATAGGACCAAATGATTAGCGGTGAATGTACACACGCAATGAAACATAGTGATGATCCTAGGGCGAGTTGCGGCACCTTATGCTGGTAGGTGGAAGCGTGATCGAATATATTCATCCATGTCACAACAGTGCGTACGTATGTCTGCAAAAGGAAAGCCCTTTCTGAAGTCAACCATACCTTGGGCTTTGGGCTACTTAGCCCTGCTGATCCCGTTGGCGATAGGCCGTTCACCGGAAAATAGCTTTGAGTCGGCGTTGGTTCCTCAAGGAGTTCCAAGTCGCTCATCCGAAGCTTGAGGACATCAACAAGCGAGGGCGCATCTTTGGTCACCTCGTCTTCAGATGAACTGGCGTGGGGAGCAGTCCGTACATCCTCTGGCTGCTCGCATTCGAGTTGTAGACGCTCACAGTTTCCTCATATAGGTTTTTTCTCATCGCAGCGTGTGTGAAGACGATTACGTGTGGTGCTGAAAGAGCGGACTCGGCAGAGTGAACGCCGAGTTGTCAGTGCAATGAACAAACCAGCCTCGATTTCATTACTTAGTTTTCTTGAATTCGTTAGGTACTTATCGATAAGAATGACATGTACCTGTTTTGCTCCGCGTCCCGCCTCTTCGCTTCTTTTTGGGTCTGCTATCACTGTCCTTTTGAATTTTGTAAATCCTGTGTACCTTGCCGCCAGGCCTGGAAACGAAAAATCTGGTAGCAATGGCACATCGTCAGCACTGAACCAAGCGGAGCGTAAAGCTGAAGTACATGTAGTTTCTAGTACATATTGGGCTAGCCTTGCCATCGCGTGTTCACGTGGGACATACCTATATGCACCCATGCCATATCAGTAGGGGACAAGTAAAGTTATGGTTTTGAAAATGATACTATCTGACATCTCGAAATGATACAGGAGTCCAAAAACCCGTGCACAGGTTGTGGACCACCCCGGGAGGGACTTCTTTGAACAGGCAATGGAATGCCAGAAATCAGCTACATTACTACAGCTAGAAATACTCGAGCTATGTTGCATTCCAACAAAAACATAGAATTTTCAAGGGCTATATCATTCTCATTTCCTATGGTGATTTCCAAGGTAAAGCCAGGTACTTTGTGGTGCATTCGCCGACGGTGAGAAAGCTAAAAGTACAATAGCATTATCAGGTTGTATGCCTATTGAAGTTAATAAACTTGAAAGTAAGTATTGCCATAGGAATATGTACCATTCAACGTCATCAAAGGAAAATCCCATGGGATGACGCCAAAGTGACATGCCTGTGTGCATCATATGTATCTAAACATGTTGTTTCGCACACTTCTCTTCATAGAAGCAGGCTTTCCATCTTCGTATTCAACACCAGCTGCACCGCCCTCACTGTCAAGCCCTTGCAATTTTTCCATAAGCTCCGCATCCAGCTCTGCTTGTGTCTTTCTTTTAGGATTTGGCGTTTCGGAAGCCTTATCACCTGGCTTCTGAGAATCGCCATTGACTGAATTCATGTTCGTGCTTTTGGAGCTTGAGTCTGAGTAATCCCTGAGCGAGGCAAACACCGGCCGTGCAGGTAGATATGAATATCGTGTGACAGAAGAAATAGGAGTAAGGCGAGTCATTTGGCGTAAGTGCATCATATAGGGAGATGAGTTGCTGTACATTGAAGCGACTGCAGCGGCATAAAGACTGCGGTGGTGGTTCTACGTCACTGTGACCATGTCCGCAATGCGAACACAGACGGTCATGGATACAGCCCACGCGAATGAAATGACGCAAGCAGCCGACTCTCCTCTTGTCCGAATTGCTGGCTTCTATTGCCGATATTATACAACCCACAAATTCTATGCTCAGCAATTCGAGTAAATGTGTTGCTGGCCCAATGCAGATGCCTGGTTTTGCCAAGACGCTAGTCTCTCCAGTCCTCTGAACTTTGAGTTCCTCGCGGTCGCATTGCACTGCACGCGCCATTCCACCAACTTTCCGCGAAGCCATCCAAAATGGTCGTCACATCTTCCTGGTCAAACATCGAGGACGAAGTGCTGAAGGCTGCCATCAGTAAATATGGGCTGAACCAGTGGTCACGGTGCGCATCTCTGCTAGCAAAGAAGAGCGCGAAGCAATGCAAGGTACGCGCTTTCATCATAGACTTTAGCTGTCGCTAGAGTACTGACACCAAGGCAGTCGAGATGGCAAGAATGGCTGGATCCGTCGATTCGCAAAACCGAATGGGATCGCGAATCAGACGAGAAACTCCTGACCATGGCGAAACTCCTTCCCACCCAATGGCGCACGATTGCACCTATCGTCGGGCGGACAGCGACACAGTGTCTGGAAAGATACCAGAAGCTTTTGGATGAACAAGAAGCTCGTGAGTCTAGCGATCTAGGACTCGCGGGTCCAGAAGGCGGAGAGGCGGCTCCCTCAGCAGAGGATGTTAGACGCCTGCGTCCCGGCGAGGTTGACGCCTACGCCGAAAGTCGTCCAGCTAGACCAGATGCCGTGGATCTAGAGGACGAAGACAAGGAGATGCTTTCGTATGTATTCCCAAAAATCCATACATGTACGCATAACTGACCTGTGGTGCACAGAGAGGCGCGCGCGCGTTTATCCAACGTTAGCGGTAAGAAGGCCAAGCGAAAGGCTCGTGAAAGGCAGCTGGAGGAATCAAGAAGGCTTGCCTTACTTCAGAAGAGACGGGAGCTGAAAGCGGCTGGTATCAACATCAAGATTACCCCGAAGAAGGGCAACCACATCGATTACAATGCCGACGTTCCGCTCGAAAAAGAAGTCCCTGCAGGCTTCTTCGACACGACTGAAGAAATCGACCGCAACGAGCGACAGCGAGAGGCCTTTGACCCGCGAAAACAACAGCTGGCGAACAAGAGGAAGATGGAGGCCCAGGAGGACGGTGGGGGTGACCGAAAAAAGAAGAAGGATGAGAAGGCAGGAGGTCTTGCAGCGTCATATGCAAAAGCCGCACAGATGCAAAGGATACGGGAGGCAGAGCAGAGTAGCAAACGACGTGCACTTGTGCTACCATCTCCACAAGTTGGAGAAGCCGAGCTTGAGGACATTGTCAAGATGGGGACAACCGGCCGGCGTGCGATCAGCGCAGGAAGCAGCGACAATGTGGCAACCCAAGGTCTGATTGGAGATTACTCGAATGTGGTCGGCAACACACCGATTCGAACTCCAATGGCGCCCAAGGAAGAGGATTATGTCGCAAACGAAATTCGGAACGCACGGATGAGGACGGAGACACAGTCTGCTCTGCTCGGTGGAGATAATCCAGATCTTGTGGAAGACCAGGCGCCCGTTTCATTATCTGGATCTGCTTCACGGCATCAGATTGTAACTCCGAACCCGATGGCAACCCCCTTTAGGCAAGCCAATGGTGGAGTAGGCGCGACACCAATGCGACAGGGATCAGGGGCGACACCGATGCGAACACCACGAGACACGCTGCGCTTGAACGGGGAAGAAGACGGCATGCAACTAGTTTCTCAGACGCCTCGCGATATAAGGTTGAGAGAGCAGGCGAAGCGTCAAGACTTGAAGAGCAAGCTTGCTGCGTTGCCAAAGCCCAAGGAGGAGAGCTGGGAGTTTGAATTACCCGAAGAGCAAGCAGAGCCGATGGAAGTCGAAATGAGCGAGGAGGACGCGGCTGAACGTGACCGGAAAGCTCGTGAAGCTCGCGAAGCACAAGAGGCTGCAGAGTTTGGTCGACAAACCCAAGTCGTTCAGAAGTTTCTCCCAAGGCCATCGCTAATCGATATCGATGCCATGATGAAGCGCGCACTCGATCTATCTGATCCCGTAGAGCGCGAAGTTGAAATCGAGATGGCCAAACTCATCGCGAACGACGTTGAGAAGTTTGGCAACGGTCGCGTCACCGGTACCGTACAAAGGATCGAGTCCATGTCAGACGAGGCGCTCCGAAATGCAAAGATGGAGCTTGCTCTTGAGCTTGCCATGACAACAGAAAAGGACAAGAAGGCCTTCCACTCTGATGCCAATAATGCGTGGACGACGCTACATGGTTCCGCCATTCTCCCTGGTATTGCGGGCTATGAAGAAGACGAAATTGACGAGCACCAGCTCATGGTCGAGGTGTTTGACAAGGCACAAGAAGCAATCATCGACGCTGCCGAACGGGCGAACAAGATTGAGAAGCGCCTCATGACACATCATGCCGGGTACACCAAGCGTTCAGCTCTGCTACGAGAGAAGATTGGAGGCGCCTTTGCAGCGCTGGAGAAGGTGAGAGACGATCTCAATACAGCACGCACCGCAGAATACAACGAACAGACTGCTGTGGAACGTAGGTTGGAGCGTCTGCGCGAGGAAGTGCAGTTTGTTACAAAGAGGGAGAGAGAAGCACAGGAGGTGTATAGGAGACGAAAGGAGGAGCTGGACAACTTGCAGGTTCCCGTCAATGGTGCACATTAGATAGTTTTCCGTGTGTTTGTCCTTTTTTTTTCTCTCTCTATTTTGTATATCAATTCAAGTGGATGGACTGCATTGGGAGGGCGTTTTATCGATGCTGCATGATGTCGGTGTAAGCAAAAAGCTGCTAGTTATCACGAGAGTGTTGAAGCAAATGATTTGATACCACATTCGATTGTGCTTTTGCCCGGCGATGTGACTGCAGTGGAGTGATGTGGAACGCACAGTCGATCTAGTCTAATGCAATGTACATGTTGCTACTCAAGAACATATGTATATGGACAGGTATCCAACCATTTATCCAGTGGTGGTGCGAAGCATAGATTATTCGTTGTCATGCAATATCCCCCCACTTCATCGCCATCGCGCTTCAACCCTTTATTCTTCCTGCCTCTCAGTTGCCTCTATAATGCTACACAGCTTCTCCAGTCAATCTCATCGCACTACCAAATCTTGTCCTTGACGCCTGCCCTCCCCAAACTACCTATCGTCCTCCCACCCTCTACTCTTGACCCGCTCGCCAAGGAAGCAAAGCACGGTCTATTCGCAGCTAGGCAACTCGCTCAGCCGCCGCTTGCAATGCAAAAAGTCAGCGGAGCATCGGGCCGTATGGGGTGCAAAGTATATATATTACGGTGGCGTAATCTAACGTCCCGTTCTTTGGCATTCGGTACCCTCACGGAAGGAAAGGGGCGCGGGGAGGGCAATAAGGTTTACCGCATACCTTCCTATAAGCTTTTCGGAGTGCAGGTTAGGCGGGGAGAGAGAGAGATGGACATGTTTCAGAGCCAAAGACACAGCTGGGTGGGCACATGCAGTGCTCGCTGCGTTAGTGGGCGCGGTGGAGTATCTCTACGGGTTCGAGTTTAAATAAGGTCTCAAGGCGTGCAATAAGGTCTCAGGCCGTGTTTTTTCGGAGTCACTGTCGAGATGGGAGGAGGAGAGGGGGGGAGGGGAGGTTTGTTCTGCCTATACTGTGATTACTAGGTGCAGCATCTCATTCCCGTGCTGGAGCTACCTAGGTCAGCTGTGTGGAGGTGCTTTTGCAATTTGCCGAAGTCGGTGTAAACTGCTGACGTAGAGGTTACTCTTTTCAAAGGGTGGCGGAAGAATGCCCATGGGGAGGTACGGAGATGATTCGTAGGTTCAGGCTAGATTGAGTCTTTGAGCTGCTGCCAATAATCCAGGTACACGGGGGAAATACTCTGGTACGTGACCTGTGGTGAGCCAGGGCGGACTGAGCCTCCCTTGGGCCGGGATTCTGGATACTATGTGATGTATCATATCCAGAACATGTCTTTTCATTAATCCGTCTAGACTCTTTTGCAAAAGGAATGTGTAGCAGGGAGATGTCACTTTCCTACACCCCAACACACCAAGTCACCATAGCACAACTGACAGTTCAAGGCCAATGTTTCAAAAAAAAAGTTTGAATTCTCTATTCGTATTTCATGAAAAGCGCACCAAGGTGAACGATGATATGCTCATCGCACCTGTCTAAGGAACAAAAAAGCAAGTTCCCTGGATGTCCATCACTGGGAGGAAGGACAAGGTGCGATAAAGAGGGCCTCTCCTCCTTCCAAGTCCGCAAAAAGGGGGTTGAAAAAAACCAAGAAAACCAGCTTGATGGAAGTACCGGGGAAGGAAGGGTAAAACGCGTCCGTCCATGTTACTTTCCCTTCCGCGGACCGTAGTGAGAAGCTGTATCGGGGGGCCCGCATAGCAAGCAAAGAAGTGTAAAAAGAAAAGACAAGAAGAGAAAAGGAAACAATCCATTCTCGCCCTGGATGACCAGGCAGGAAGGATAAGGGGCGGGGGAGGGGGGAAGGGAGATCGAGCCCGCCCATGGCAAAAGCAAGATCCAGCGTACTTTTCCCATCGAAGAAGAAGTTTCGAAAGGGGGAGGGGGAGGAGAAAAGAAAAAGAGGGAAAAAAAAAACGCCAAATCTCCATACCACACCCATCACCTTTCATCGATCATGAGGTAAAAAAACAACTCCGGTCCCGAAATAGCCAAGGAAAAAAAAAGAGAAAAAAAGAGTCCATCAGACGAAGAGAGAGGAGACGGCTACGGTGCCCATATCTATCTCTTGCCATCCAGCACCTCAAAAATGCCGACAACAAGCGCCTCACTCGACCCCCTTCCCGCGCTCGGCCTAGGCTCGAGTACATCAAGCCCCTGCTCAAACAGATGCTTTTCCTCCTCGAGCTCAAACTCCAGCACGCTGGGCTTGCGGTGCACAGCGAGCAACTCGCGCAGCGACGAGCCGGACGAGGAGCGGGTGCTGTGGGGCGACGAGTTGCGGGTGAGCGGGGAGGTCATGGAGGAGGAGGTGAGGATGGAGGAAGGGGAGGCGGAGCGCATCGAGGCACCGCGGGTGGGGCTGAAGGCTGTTTTGAGGCGGCGGAGGGAGCCGCTGGTGCTGGAGCGGAGGGGGGTGAAGGATTGGAAGCGGTTGGTGCGGGATGAGGAGGAAGGCATGTTGGCTTTTTGGTTGTTGTTGTTGTTGTTGTTGTTGTTGGGTGAAGTTGGGTTTCTCTCAGAGAATGATGAAGAAAAGATTGTTTGATCGTAAGGTGGGCTGATGTCGATCAAGAAGAAGAAGAAGAAGAAGAGAGTCCGAGTGTTCCTTTCCAGAAGTAGCAGTTGGAGAAAGGAAGAAGCAATGGAGGCGATTCGGAAGAGGGCAAAGCAAGGTATAAGGATAGTCCTGCACAAGGTTGGCGGTGGCGAAAGGTAACCAAGAACACGGGTCCCGTCAGCTCTCAGCGTCTTTTTTTAGCGAGTCAAGCAATGGTAGATGACGTTGGCAAGCAAAGGATATGGTCCCGGCGGGTAGGGATGACAGACGGGTCTGAGCTTCGCGTGGATGGAACAAGGTTGGATAAATGGGTAAGGCGTGCGAGTTTCGTGTAGATTTGGTTCTTCAATGGACCGAGATAAAGTACTGTGTAGAACAGCAGAAATCGGGAAACCTTGTTCAGACTTGTGGGATTTTGAGTCGTTTTGCGCGTTAATTGTGGCGTTGGCGTCAGTGGAAACAAGCGTCAAGTCGTTGCGTTGGCGTGCGTTTTTTTTGGCCGTTAACGATAAGACGGACGGGTGTGTTTGTTGTCGTGCGTAGTGAATACCAGCCACGGCACAATATGAAGAGAAAAAACAAAAAGCACCTAGTGAATCGTGGAGGAAGGGAGATGGGTGGAAATGATTCAGCGGTTTTTTGGGAAAAGAACGAGGTGACAGCAGCCTTTTGAGACGCAGCAGGGGAAACAGGTGCGGATCCCCTTTTTTCCTCTTACCCCCTCCCCCCCCAAGCTGTCGTGTCGCATCTTGTGGGTTGAGAGGACGCCAGTGCGCGTGCGTGTTGCGTGTGCCAGGGAACTTCTCAAACCATGGAACGACGCTTCAAGTGGGCAGGGGCGGGGGTTCTGGCCCATTGTTTGATCGCCGGCCCAAGCGAACTAGCAAGCGGGAAAGTCGATGGGCGTTGGTTTCCTACTAAGTGCCAGGATCGTCTACAGTGGGCTTTGCTGAGCCTGCTGGGCCCTTGGTGGGCCGCCGCAGGCAAATTGCTCTGCTCATTTCCAGCAATTGATAGGGGAGATTGCATGGCATTGGACCGAGTAAGGATGATCCATATCATCCTCTCTCTATGCTCAACCACTGGATTGTGGGTGATGGACGTATCCTCAACGTCTTGCTTGCCTTCGGCCGAAGGGATATAGCGCATTGAGCGTCGTCGCTTTTGTTCTGGCTACGCACTGTGGGGTCTTCATGTTGCGACGAAGTCCCCTTTTTTTTCCTTTCCTTCTCTTTGCTCTATGCATGCGACTGGAACATCCGTCCGCCTCATGCACATACATACACCCACACCCAAACACACCTACCTTACATGATGGGCATTTTCTACCGTGCAGACGTCTCCACTGATGGCGTCCCGTACCGTCCTCACAAGCAGAAGATCATAGTACCAGTACATAAGGGTGCAAGCGGCCGATTGGATGCAAGAGACACACGAGTGTGTTCTCACCGGAGCATCTATACCCATCTAGCTGGCTTCAGACACAATGCACCCCATCGTCTTGTTTCCCGCGTTGCAACCAACCAGCTCTCGCCCACTGGCCGCCCACACAGCACATGAAGCCCGCGCCGTCTCCGTGGCTGTGTGACGCAACAACAATCTGCGACAGACAGCCGGTGGCCGCAAGCAGTATGATCCTTGAGGGGGGGGACGGAGGGAATGCCGAGCTGTCTGACGGCCGACCCAGTGTTTCAGATGCCCCGGCCACAGGACGAATCGAGATGTCGTTGTAATGCAGGCAACGCATCGACGGCTTGTCCGTGGTCCATTGTCTGATGGAAAACGAGGCACTCCATAGACATGCGCGCAAATGCACATATGGGTCATGCGCGACGCGCGAGTTTCAGGTACGGGATGCCAACCAGCTCGCCTAGACTAGCGTTCCCAATGGTATTCGTATCCGCTGCTCTCGTCCTCATCCACCAACATGCCAAGCTCACGCTGCGAGATAAGCTGTGGACCACCGCTGGCCCCTTTGCAATAAGCGTACAGACCGGAAGAGGGAAAGAAAGTATTGGAGGCGGAGTCATGATGGCTACTACTACTTGTTAGCCTAACACCAAGACACCCAGTCGTCATCACCATCATCATCATCATCACCATCGCCACCGTAGTCATGGCTCGCTTCCCCCTCCAACCGACTAACATGCTCGTATTAATGCCGCTGTGCTGCTCCCACTCCCGCGCTCTTGACCGCACAGTCAGCCGCAAGCGAGTCCGGGACATAACGGCTCAAACCTTGGGATGCAAGCCCGTCAGCCTAGCATATCCACCTGCGTCCACTACACTGCAGAGAGTTTGCCACCCACCATGCCCATCACAGCCAAAGAATCCATGCCTCTGTAGGGAAAAGATAACAGTCCATTCAGATAGGTAGTCTACCAGCTCTACAGTGCAAGTACTCGTAACTCGCTTCAACGCCAACGCTATGCAATGTCAAAAAGTCCGCGCCACAACACAACCACCACACCACCCCAACCATTAGGTACACTGGCGCCAAAAATGGCCTCGATTACAACCCGTTCCCAGACCGTCCCTTCCAAGTACCTCCTTCCCGTGCAGATCGGGTTTGCTACTATTTCCATGCCTATGTGCCTGTGTCGGCTTGAGACTGCTCGCGCGCGTGTTTTGGTTCCCTCTCTCGAGCTTGATGCAACACGTGTTGCACCATTACTGTCCCGAGTGTCTGCAACAACGAACCCCCAAGACTTGTCTCCCCCTCCACCCATCCCCACCTGTCAAATCCCCGTTTCCAGTATCAACGCCGAGTTCCCTTTCTTGATCGTCACGGTCAACAAGCTGTCTTTCAGCTTGTTAGACCGGCTCGTACCCCTCCCCCCCCCTGCAAAATACCCTGTCCAGCCGCTACTCGTTTAGCCTAGCTGCGCCTCTTGGTTGTAAAACTTCTCCTGATACTTTCTCCCCATACAGAATTGTCTAGCACCTCCAAAACATCCGCTGCGCTAACTGCGCTGTTCGCTCGACTGCGACTATCATCCTGCCTAGGCTCTGCCTCGAGCGGACTCGGTGGCCGGCTAAGCGCAGACGCAAACTGCCACTCGGGATCCGCTCCGGATGGTGACATGGGCGATGCTGGCTGTACGCTTCTTCGTGTAGGTGACCCAGTCGGTGACTGCTGAACTGAACTGTTTCCACTTCGATTTTGGTCCGTTTGCAAATGTGGGAGCGAGGGCCCAGCAGAATTCCTCGGCGACGGAGCATATAGGTCTTGAGGTGAGAAAAGAGGACTCTCTACTGCCGGACCCGGCTTGGCATTGGTAATGTCTTCGTCGTCAATGAAAATCTCCGGAACCGTAAACTGCGGAACCGTTGCCATGCGTCCCTGCTTCTTCAGTTCCATGGCGCGGCGGAACCGTCGCGCCCAGTACAGCGTGTCGAAGAAGCCAACAACAACATTGCGGCTGACTGCTTCTTCCACTCGCTGCAAGCGAGCCCTACGTCTCAAGAATTCTTCCAGTCTACCAATTGTTAGCCATTTTCTTGCACTGTGCTTTCAACACATACCTCAGGCTCTTGTTGTCATTGATGACCTTGTAGTGTGCCAAGATCATGAGCAATGAAGAAAACTGGATGCCTCGATCCGGGTCGCTTGATACATGCACCTCCTCGTAGAATGTGTTCATGCGTTTTCGTCTGCGCTGAATTTCCGCCACGGGTAGCTGTGCCAACCGACGGTTCAGCTTGTCAATGTCGATTTCTTTGGTCGGTTCGCGGCCCGTGACTGGCAGATTCGACTCCCGTTGATTCGTCACACTGCACTCCTCAATGAGCGCCCCAATGGTGAAATCACCATCATAGATACGCATCTCAAAGATACCAGAGAGCTCTCCAAGCAGCCTTGGAAACACGTCCTTTGAAATGTAGCCTGTCCCGTTAGGATCAAACTCGGCCCACGCCTGCTTGAAGCGACGAATCTCTTCTCGGCTAATGACAGATAGCCCACTACTCCGCTGGTAGACGTACGAGAAACTCTCGTAAATCAACGAAACAAACAGATTGACGAAGATGTAC
Organism: Bipolaris gigantea; assembly: GCA_030558545.1. NCBI lineage: Eukaryota > Fungi > Ascomycota > Dothideomycetes > Pleosporales > Pleosporaceae > Bipolaris > Bipolaris gigantea. The sequence goes on from JALPSE010000063.1 coordinate 61,567, forward strand.
ATGCTCAAAATGTTCCAGCTGATGAACAATGCTCGTGCCCACTCGGGACTGCCACAGTCGCTGTTGAAGTATCGGTCTCCTACTGTGCAGTAAGGCTTGTCGATGCTTGCAAAGTCTTCCATGAACTGATTCCAGCCCTCGCCTCCACTCGTGACAAATAGGAAGATAAGCGCCTTGGGTACCGTGCGGAAGTTGATGTTTCCCGTTTCGTTATCCCCAAATCGAGTGAGACCGAACGTTTGCGTGAGAGCAATGGCGTACACCAAAAACAATACAAACCATGTGGCAAGCAGGTTGCCAATGGAGGCAAGACTTGCCGCCGCTGTCTTGAAAAGCTGGTCCAGAGAATTGTTCCGTGGAATGAGCAAATGGGCAATCGATACAAGACAGAGCTTGTGGAGCTGGACGAAGACACGAATGTCCTTTCTTGCTAGCACAAGGATCGATGTCACAAAGGTTCCCGTGACGGAAAAGACGGAGAACATGTCCCAGGCGCTCTTCCGGAAGCGGTGCCAGGAAAGACCAATGATCCGAATGATTACGTTTGCGATGAAGGCGATTGTAAGGGCAAGAAAGATGTAGTCTCGAGCAGTTTCCCAAGGGCCATAGCCTGGATACCATTCCAGGCAGAGCAACACGAGGTGCAGTATCAACGCACCAGTGACAAACCTCTGCCAGTATCCAGTCTTTGTGATGGCCCGGCGGTAGCACCATTCTTCCCAGCTTTCTCGTTGCTTGGCCGACGATGGACGCTTCGAGGGAGAAACTTGGCGGAGAAGCTTCCGCAATTCGAGCCAAGACCGCTGGTCGGTCGTCAAGAAGGCAACTCCCGTTTGCTCCGTGTAGTTGCGCATGAAGACGGACACAAACAGGGTCAAGACGAAGACGGCGCCGAGCAAGTTGAAGATGATGAAGTAGATCGAGTTGGCTGACGCCGCCCTGGGTTCCGGTTGTGTAAAAAATCCAGTTATACTCATTGCAGTCCACATGCAGTCTGTCCAGCCTTCTTGGGATACAATCTGAAACAGGATGAAGAGGGAGTCTCCAAAATTGTCAAAGTCGTAAAAGGGATTCGAGGCTTGGCGAGGAGCCAAAACAGTCCATTCAAACGGCGAACTGTTGTATTCTCCGATACAGTCTTTGAGGTTGGCGCCTGCTGGAAAATCACCATCGTTGCAGGATTGCATCTGGCCGACGAATAGATTTAGACCGTAGATGGCAAATGGAATCAACAAACTCATGGAAACAAAGGCAGCCTGGGTCAGTCATCAGTAATGTCAATGCGTATGTGCGAGCCTACCCACCGAAAGGAGTTTCCACCAACTACGAATAATAAGTGAGTGGAAGTGATTTCGTGCGCTGTCGCTGATGTTGAGCAGACGAAGAGCCCTGAGAGCCTTGAAGGCGCCGACAGTCCGAGTGACTTGACCCTCGTTCAAAAACGATGTGCCAACATTGATCCATAGAGTGATGAGCACAACACCATCGATAAATCCCCAGGAGCCACGGAAATAAGCGTTTGGTGTCCAGAAGAAACCGTCAGCAATGACTTTGATCAGAGCCTCGGCACTAAAGAGAATGGCGAAACCCATGTCTACCCATACAAACCAGTTCTTGACACTGAACTCGTGACGCATGAAATACTCTCGTTGATACAACGGCGTTGTGATGCAGGCCAAGAGCACCATGGCAATGATTGCTGCATAGATGAATGCCGAGAATGCATACCAGACGGGCACAGATGGTGCAACTCCTTCGATGCGGTCGCCACCTCGGCCGGGGCCAACAACGCGTTGGCAGAACTTCCGTATTGGATTGTTGACACGAAAAACGAACAGGGATACGTTGTAGTTTGGGTGGTTCCGCAGATACTCGCGCTGAGCCTTCTTGCGCCTCTCCGTGGCCGAAACTACTTCTTTCGCCATGCTACTCGGATCGAGGTCCTCGTATGCACGACCAAAGTCCAAAGGAGCATAGAAAGGATTCGGCTCGCGGTCGGCAACGCGCCGCAGAAGACGTTGCCAGATGGTGGATATGATGCCAGATCCCACTATAGTCTTCGCGGGACGAAGGCCTGGCCGAGGAGGATCTGCCTCTGGTGGATTTGCATGTCCGTTGCCTTCATCAAGGAAGTCGCGAACGACCGCATCTTTTAGAAGCATTTCAGTAGCAGCATGACCGTAATCTAGAGGGTCTCGACGACGCGCCTGGCCAAGCTTGAAAATGGATGAAAGGGACAGGTTACTACAAGTGGTCAGCAGGCAATCTAGCTCTAGTGGATAGTTTAAACCTACCCAGTGGAAGAAGTCAGACCGTCCTCCTTTTGCTGGAGGAATGCCTTGACTTGCTGCAAGCGCTTTTCATCTTCAGAGACATCAAAGTTTTCCTGGATGATAGCGATAAACATGTTCAAAACAATGACTTTGGAATGTTAGGGTGGGGTCATTACACATAGCAATGGCTTGAGACTTACAGTTGGCAAAGATGAGCCATAGGATACAAAACGATGCCCCTATCCATGCTATGCCAAAGGGTTTTTGGTAGTTTGTGACATTGTACAAGATCGTGGTCCAGTTTTCACTGGAAAAGATCTGGTACATTCCCAGAAAGGAGTTGTAGATGTCAAAAAAGGCGACCCGGATCGGTTCTCCGTTATCATCTTCTTCTGGAATTTCGCCCCGGAACAGCTGCGAAGCAAAGATGGATGCCAGGAAGGTTAGAAGAAACACGAAGAGAATTAGATTCAGCAGACCGCTGGCATTTTTAAACACAATCATCTGTAGATATCGTTAATTAGGCTCTACTACAATGCCAGTGATGAAAAGACTCACAATGAGATCCCGCGTCACCGGTACAGCCAAGACGACACGGTAGACGCGGATGATTTGGAAGACTGTTAGCCAGGCATAAGCCTTCCCGTTATGTGCGGATTTAATAGCGGGTAATTGAATGACTGCTGTGATGGTGGCAATGAGAAGATCCACGACGTTTCGCTTGCTCCGGAAGAAATTCCTCCAATCGACAATGAGCCGGATGAGGATCTCGAGAACCAGGATAAGAGTAACAATCAGTTCTACGGTGTCGATGAACGATCTACGAAAGTTGCTCATATTGGCGCTTCTCATCATCTGAGCAACCAGCCCGAATGCTATAACAGCCACCCAAAAGAATCGAGTTTTGTCGTAAAAACGCTTGAGGGAGCTGACACGTTGTTTCTCGTTGCTGTCGCTGGCCGGCTCTTCCTTGATCTCTTCTCCAGTAAAGGCACTGGTTTTGCTTTCTTCGCGGATGATTTGGAAAGAAGAAGTAATGACGGCGATTAGCAATGAAATCAGCCACAAGCCCAGGATGACGATTCCAACAATAAAGAAAATGGCGCTGAAAAGGTAGTCGGTGTCTGCTACAGTATACATTATACTAGACCAGGTGTTGGAGGACATGATGACGAAGACGAGTTCGAGCGACTGGAGGATATTGTCAAAACTTTGCGTGCCGGCGAATGGATTGGTGCCTTCGACGCAGAGGGAACCCTTTGGACACAGGAAGCCTTTACCGCCTTCTGGCCCACTAGTCCTGCCTGGAGCAGATATGTATCCTGCCGAATGGATACCATCTTCATCCAGCAAGTGTCCGCCGCAAAATTGGTTCGAATTGGTAAAGTTTTGTATACCTTGTGGGTCTTGCCACACGCAGGTTCTCCTAAGACTTGACTTGAAGCTTTGAACACCGATTATTGAGAAGAGGAGCCAGAAGAAGCAAATCAAGAAGGCTACATTGACCAGCAGAGGAGCAGCCTTTTTCAAACTCCGGAGAATGACTGAGGTACCGCTAGTAAGATTCAAAAGGCGAACGATACGTAAACAACTCAACATCTCGAATACGAGAATCACTCTGCTATTGCGGATGTTCCAGAGTCCCAGAAAAAAGGCAATCCAATACGAGGTGACGGCAACAAAGTCGGCGCGATTGAACGAGTGTCGGAGGTAGGCGCGGTGGGCCAAACGGATACGCTGTTGCTGACGTGGATCGGCGGGTCCCTCGTCTGGGTACATTTGTGCAGTGGTGAAGGCGCGCAGTACCGAAGGTTGCTGGGGATCCTGAGCCGGCCTGGGGCTGGTGCCGCTCTTTCTTTGCGAGGGCTGTCGCTGAAAGCCGCTAAATATCTGGTCTGCTTTGGTCAAGACAGCCTCCCTAAATCCAATCTGTCGATTGATGGTGCTGTACTCGACAGGGTTGATGATGAAGCCCGAAACGATGATACGGACAATGACTTCGAGAGTGTATACGACAAAGAGACCCAGTAGAGCAAAATCAATGTTTCCAAACGCAGCAAACTTGTCCCTTGCGTCGGGGTTGTACTGTGCCTTTGTGTGGGCATCAACAGCCAAGAGCACTGTTTGGATGATGATGAGTATGAGAAGCAGTGGCTCGGTCACTGGGTGTACCAAGAGGTCGCACAACTTCATCCTCAGCTTGCTGTCGGCAGGGAAGATACCTAGACTCTTTCCACGCAAGGGATTCCAAGGGCGCTGCCAGCTTAGTTTCCGCTGGTAAGCAATAGGCGAAGGGGGTTTCTCTACCGGTGTAGAGGGTACCGGCGAGGTAGGACCATCCGTGGCGTATTCCGATAGTGCGGGGAGCGACGGGGGTTCGAGGAGACGGGAATTGTGCACCGACGACTTTCTGCGTATGGTGCGCTCCGTAACGCCGGAGTCGTTGGTGACGTTAATGACACGCTGGGACATGTTCCGCATGATGGTGCCAGCCCGATGCAGAGGTGAGCCAAACTGACCCGGCGACAGAGACCGGCTCCTTCCTCTTGAGTCTCTCAGGTTGCCTGTGGCAGCTTCGAGCTGGCCAATGTCGTCGCCGCCATGGCGCGTACCTGACGCAGCGTCTCCAGGACTGAGAAAGTGCACACTCTGAAAACTCGATCGGTCGTGGGTTGGGGTGGTGGGAGCAGCGGACCCGCTCATGGGCTGGAGGTTGCGCGGATCGGTGAGGCGGGCCGTGTCGTCGTAGGTGGGCGAGAAGTAGCTGTGCTGGTCTTCCGAGGTTGATCGATGGAGATCCGGCTCGCTGTCCAAGGGCACGTACGACATTGGCGAGGCGGGCGCGGGCATGGGAGGCGAGGTTTCGCCCTGGAAATGCATGCTCATGCCAAAGCCGATGGCAGCCTGGAACGCGCCCGCATCCAAGGGCGGGCTGCCATCGTCGTCGTCGACTCTGCGTATTTGGTGGGCCGAGGCCAGGCCGGTGTTTATCTGGGGGCGATGTACATGTCGCGTGGGACTGGGTGAGACATCGGCAATGGGGGCGTACTGAGCGTCTCGGGAGTGAGCCGATGCCATGACGCCCGAGTTTCTGAGCAAGTTGCGGCCGCGGTCGCTAAGGGAGCGGTGGTGCTGGTGGTGCGGCGCATGGCTGTCGGCTTGATCTGGCGGGTGATTGAGATCTTGCAGAGGGATTGGTTCGTTGGCGTGTCTTGGGTCGTGGTTGGGATCTGGGTAGGACATTGGAGCGTGCTGGCTAACTTGCGACCTTCACCTCAGCATCAGCCCCGGCTGGCTGCGTGTGTGAGAGTGCTATGGCGCAATCATGTAGGGTGCAGGCGGGTGCAGGCGGGTTCAGGGCGGATAGGAGGGCGCGGGTAGGCGTGGACAGGATACGTGTGCGTAGACGCAGGCGGGCCCAGGGCGGGTGGTGAGGGAGAGTTGTGGGAAAGTTTACAAGACGTTGTTGACAGAGAGCGGGACGGCGCCCGCAGCCATGAGCCCTAAGCCACAGCAAGCAGGGATTCCGGAGCCCCGACGGCGAAGACGGTTAGGCTACGCCCGGCTCGACTCCGCACGAACGGGCATGCTAGCTGTTCTAGCTGCGATGCAAGATGGGACGGGCCCGGTGGGAGGGTGCGTGTATTTTTAGGCCAACGTCGTGCCACGCCCCTGTGGCTGGGGCTAGGGCTGGTGGCTTTCCTAGTCCATGCAGTGCTGCAGGGCGACGTAGTTGAACACCTCGAGGCCGTCTTCTGGATGCACCTGTACATGGCCCCATAGCAACGCATGCACATGCACATGCACATGCATAGACACTCATCCGACTCGCACCCCAAGAACCAACACGTCTTGGCCGCTCCGAAACAGCTTAAGGCTGACTGCGCAGCAGACCCCTTACTGTGCCCGTCCCATTCTCCAGCCACACCACTGTGGCCCACGCTTGCGCTCCACACCCTCCTCATCCAAACGTGTGATCGCAACGGCCTGGGCACCGCTTTGACACGCCCACCGCTGCCGGCTTGACAGTGCCTTGCGTGACACTTGCATCGCCCTCGACCAAATGCATCCACCACCGCACTACGAGTGCCGCCCAGCACCTCGCCACAAGCGACTGCTATGTGTACATCAAACAATACGCTGCATCAGTGAAATGGAACATGTCTGGGTATGGCCGAGTATTGTCACGTGTCTTCCATACGTCCGTACTAGCACTACTACTGCTGCTGCCGCTGCTGCTGCTACACTACACACAGGAGTTAGGCGCCTCAATCGGAAACGCATGGTGCTGCTTGCTGAGGCTCCCCTAAAGGCGCTGAGATCCGCGGAAAAGCCGAAAGGGGTAAGGCGTCTTTTTCCGATTCCCCGTCGCGCGACTTCATACTCTCGACATTCACCAGAATAGAGCCGCATTCACTCCTCCGCCCTGTCTACGCGCCCCCGACGCCCAACACTGCCCCATTCTTCCAACCCCATCCGAATACACGCATACGCCGTAAACCCCCTCGTCCCCTCGCCACCCCCGTACCGCCAATCGCACGCGTCGCCGCACGCGAGGCATCGCAGACATGCCGTCCAGAAAACGCGCTGCCGACGAAATGGACGTCGAGGCGCCTGCAGCAGAGCCGGGCACCCTACAGAAACTGCGCAGCATGTGGCAGTTTGCCAATCTTGCCCAGTACATCAGCCTGTTTGGCGATGCCGTCAAGATCGACAGGGACTTTGACGTTGAGGTAAATGCAACTTGCGCACGCCGTCCCTGACACTGCACCCGCCCATACTCGGCATAGCACCCGCTGACCCCTCTATAGGAACTCGAGTCCGAATGCCTCAAGCCACAACCCTCCGAAAAACTTGCTCAGATCGGCCTGGCGCTGCTGAAGCATGTCTCGTCACACAAGGGCCTTACGTATGTCTCTGCCATTGCGCATCTTCCGCCGCCTCTAACAATAGGCCAGGCTTGAGATATTCGATGAATACGCCCGCCGACAGTACGTCGCCAAAGCGCCCACCAGAAACCCCTTTGGCGAGGATGAAGAGCCCCTCAAGTTCAACGATTTCGACGTCTTCACAAAGATACGCGTGCTACAACAATTGTCTGTATGGACGCTCAACAATCCAAACTCAATAAGGGAGAGGCTGGCTGCCACGGATGGAGAGCAGGCACTCTGGGTAAGCATTACATGGCCAAGTGTTTGCAATGTCGCTAACCCTCGTCTTCAGCGCATGGAGCCCACGGGTTGGGACTCACAGGAAAGGACCATCTTTATTCTTGATGATAATCGCATGTACCGAATGACAGACCCGCCCCCACCCCCCGAACCAACCAACGCAAAGTCAAAACCGAAGCCAAAAAAGTCAAAGGGGTCCCGATCCAGCAAGCGGCAAAAGATGGCAACTCCTGAGCCAGAAGAGACTGCCCAAAATGAGCAAGCAACAAGCGAACAGTCTGAAGAGGTTGATGACGGCTTTGGAGGCAGGAAATGGGAATGCGTCTGCGTCACTTTGGAAGATTATCACGAGTACATTAACAGTATCCGAAAGAGTCGCGATCCAAATGAGAAGATTTTATGCAAACGCATCCAAGAAGACGTCATCCCCGTAATGGAGAAGCTGGCCGAGGAGCAAGCCAGGAAGCAGGCTCGCAAGATGAAGGAGTTGGAGAACATGCAGAAACTAGCCATGGCCAAGCGCTCGTCCCGAATCTCGTCGCGTCTCGAAAAACAAAAGGAGGTTGAGGAGGCTGAAGCAGCAGAGAGAAAGAGACAGGAGGAAGTTGCCATGGCCAGGGCAGAGCAGGAGAAGCAGAAAAAGCTCGAGGAGGCACAGGACTCGCGCAGGATGACTCGCGAGCAGCGGCTCAAGGAGCGGGAGACTGCCAAAATTCTGAAGGAGGAGGAGCTGCGCAAACTTCAAGAAAATGAACAGAAACTGGCTTCTAATAGCGCGAGGTTATCAGAGAGGCATCTCAAAGCCATGATGAAGAAACATGAAAGCGATCTCAAGAGGCTCAATGAGGAGGAGGATTGGTTCTTTGACTGTGAGAAATGTGGCAAATACGGCTCCAACTTGGTAAGGCTGCAGGTCCAATTTTCTTCTCGCCAAGTGCTAACCTTGACCAGAACGACGACACGCCCCAGATATCTTGTGAAAAGTGCAATGTCTGGCAACACATGAAATGCCATGGGATCACTGAGAAGCAGACCGAGGATCGCAAGTTTGTATTTATCTGTACTTCGTGTAAACGCAAGGAGGCAGAGGCAGAGCAGCCTAAACCCCCGTCTCTAAAATTACGCCTAACGTCACAATCGCCCACGTCCCATGACCAGTCACGAACAAACGGTATCAAATCATCTGGACTCGACTCGATCCGGATACCAGCACCCCAGCCCTCCGCTCCACAAGCCTTCCAGCCCTCGATGCACCCTGTACAGCCTTGGGCTGACGGTCCGAGTCTATCACCACGAGGTCAAGCTCTTGGACCCCCTGGTATCCAAAGATCGGAGGCCGCATACGGATCGCCAACAAAGGGTGCCAACGGCAGCATGTCTTCGCCCATACGACCTCGTCCAGCATCCCCTACATCATCCCCTCCACCCTACAACCTCCACCGGATACCCAGCAGTCCCACAAAGGGCACCCACACATCCCACGCACCCCAAAACGGCAACATTTCCTTCAGCGCCAACCCCTTCAGCTCTAACCCCTTTGCCCCATCCTGCCAACCCCTCCCATCCTACGCCCGCAGCTTCAGCCGCCCCACCTCGGCCGCCGGCGGCTCCCCCGTCAAAAACTCGCCAGCCGCATCCCCCCGCCCCTCCAACGGCCTCCCCCCAAACTTCCACTTCAACAGCCCCCACTCCTCCTTCCCCCCTTCCTCGGCCCACCGCCCCTCTTTCTCTCCCGTAAAACACTCCTCCCCAGCACCCCTCCCCGCAACAATGTCCTCCCCGGCTCCCGCACCCATGCGCATAGCGCCCTCGCCTTCGTCCCAGATGCCGGCCCAAATGCTTCCCGACCCTATTCCCGCCCCGTCGAAACATGACGGCGTGAGGCTGCCCAGCCCTACCCTCCATCTGTCTGACACGCCCGTCTTCCCGCCGGTAACGAGTCTCGAGCCACTGAGTAGCCCGACTATCTTGGATCCGCCGGTTAAGAAGTCGAGTCCCGCTCCTGACCGGTTTCGGGGCGCCGTGAGGGAGGAGTAGGGAGGCGCCGTGGGGGGATAGTGTCTGCCTCTGGGTTCAGCTGGCTTGACACTTTTGCTTCCCGCGTTGCTGCTGTCGTTGGTGATATTTTTGATTGAAAATTGAGATTGGATATTGGGATGTTGAGCGGGAAGGGTGGGTGTTTTTTTTAACTTCTAAATTTGTTCTTTTGAACTTTCTGGTTATCACGGAAGGTGAGAGGGGTGGTTTTTTTTTCCAAGGAACGGTACTGAACAGCGAGAATTCCATCTGGCTTCGGCCTTTTTTTTTTTCTCTTTTTTTTCTTTTTCTTTGGGGAGGGGGGAGGAGG
>JALPSE010000063.1:71510-84979 GCA_030558545.1 Bipolaris gigantea
ATTTTTTGGTTTTTTTTTCCTCTCTCTCCCTCCTCTTTTGGTTGCGTTCTTCCAAACGGTGACCTCGTGCTCCCGACAGCATCCTACGCATGGTTCCTTGGGTCCTGTTTTGCACTTCTCTCTCGCTACGTAATGCATGTCTAGAGGGGAGGAGAAATGGGTATTTGAGCGAGAAGGAAAGAAGAGATTGGCCAAAGTAAACAGGGGTGGGTGGGTCGGGTGGTCTTGTACCGACCGACTTCAGTTGGTAGAAGAGCGGAACGTTCTTTTTGGGTTCCATGGTTCGTCTTGAGTCGATGCAGTGGAAAAGGGAGGGGTGGAGAGGGAGTAAGGAGGGGTGTTTTCGCTTCACGCTCTTGTGTTTATACCATCTTTGGTTGCGGGGGCGGAATGGGGGGGGGAGAGACTCTTGGGTGGTTGGAGTAAGATATATCCCTTGTTTAGCGACCAGGGTAGATAAAGAAAAACATCGTCACCCAAGTTGCACAATTAGGAGATTTCGATAAACGTTACTCGGTCATATATGTATGTATTAAATCTCTGCAAAAAAAAACTACGCGAAATGAGATCTTAGCAAAGTCAAAATAGGTTAGCCCCAATGCAACGCCCTCCTACCAGCGCCCTTTTCTCCCCAAAATGCAAAGCAAATTTCACAGAAAATGACACGCGATACGTGAATGCTTGAGCAGAGCTTTTCAGTTTAGTTCTTGTTTCTTGTACGTTTCTCGTATGTTTCATTTTCCTTTGTCTTTTCCTTCCTTTTCCTCATCAAGCCTTCAGTCGTCTCTCTTCACATCTTACACAGACGGGATCTTGCGCGTCGCCACGGAGAAAATACCTTCCATCCTCAAACGGACCCGAGCAAATCTGTCTTCACGTTAGCATATTCCATGTCATCTACAGATGGAGGAGAAAAAGGGCAAAACTTACCACACAAACAAAGCAATTGGTATGCCACTCCGCTCCAAGAGCCTTGACAACCGTATCCGTAACTGGCTTCCTGCAGCCCTTGCACTTTGTGCTGTACCGATGGGTGTGACAATTGACACACCACGCGTATCCGTCTTTCTCGACAAAAGGCGTCGTGCTATCAAAGGGATCACCGCACTGAGCGCAGAAAAAGTGGCCAGCGTGCCATTCCGCACCACAAGCCACGATGACCTCGCCTTCGATGGGTGTCTTGCAGCTCTTGCATCGTGGAGAGAAGAGCTCGTGGAAGTCGAGGTGGCAGTAGAACCGCGGAGATTCATCGGTGCCATCATCGTGCTCGAGACGAGCCATGTCTTCGGCTGTAGGGTGCGAGGGCAGGAACGGAATGTCGTAGCCCGTGAGACGGGCGCGGATACGCTGGACACGTTCGGCGTGCTTGTTGGACGGCTCGGGGTAGAAGGCTACGCACTCGAGGTGCTCACCACATTGATAGCATGTGAAGCATTCTGGATGAAAGCGAGAGCCCCCTGCAGAGACGATGCGGCCTGCAATGGGTAAGGCACATTGGGTACAGAGAGCGCCTGTGCGCACAGTGGTCGGTGTCCAGTGAGTGCGACCGGATCCAGAGCCACTGTAGCTGTGCGATTTGTTCTGAGCACCTGGTACTGGTAGAGGTCGTGCAGAAGCTGCAGGCCCAAACCCCTTTGGCGTGTTCACGTTGATTGAAGGCACCGAAGGATTAACCGAGATTGAAGGAATGTTACTGTGTCGTCCTCGGGGGGATCCTGTAGACTGATTGACAGATATCTTTGGAACATCAGGAGTCACATTGATAGAGGGCATAGTAGATCCTCTTCTTGGCATAGGCGTCTCGCTCGCTGATATACTTGGGATGGGCGAGGCACTTCCTCTTGACCCGCGCTTGGGAGCAGACGACTCACTGACCGATATTGATGGAATGTCAGGTGTCATGGACCTAGAAGCTATGGATGATCCCCGTCCAAACGATGGCGAGTTGCTGACTGATATACTTGGGATAGGTGCTGTGACGCTCGACGATGGCCTATGGTAGCTTCGACTCGGCGACGTCTCCGAGACCGAGATGGAAGGAACGCTTGGTGTGGATGTAGTCCTAGAACGCGAGGGCGAAGAATCAGGGACATTTATGGTAGGTATGGGTGCCACGGAGGGACGCGTCGGAATTTGAGCTTTCCTCAACGAACTGGTTGACGGCAGAGGTCGCGCTGGTGCTGGAGGATCTTCACGAACACTGATAGCGGGCCTATCAACTTTGCCGCCTCGCAGTGCTGAAGTGGCATTGCTGGAGGAGACGTTGATGGCTGCAGTTTCACGTGGTCTTGGCGTAGTGCTTCGTTTGGGTATTTCAGGTGCCAGGCCTTTACCGGGCTCAGGAATATTGATCTCAGGGGCCGAAGGAGGGATTGGTGTGGTACTTCTTTTAGGCACATCCGGTGCTAAACCTATAATGGGCTTGTCAGGGGCCGTTGCAGCGTGCACCAAGGGAGGCGGGCCAGATTTGGGTTGGTTGGATGGAACCGGTGCTGGGTCAGAGAGGGCAGAAGCGACTTCTTTCAGCTCAATAACATTCCAGTCCTTTTTAAAAGACACAATTGGTCGCCCTGGAGCATCAGAAACAGCAGTAGGAGTCGGAAGCTTTGAACTACGGTCCTTGAGGCGAAACCCAGTCGCAGCACGCAGCTCCTCACTTCGTATCTCCTTACCGTCCTTCATCTTCACCTCGGGCATATTCTCCGCGTTTGCCTTGTCCTTGTCGGTTGGCTTCGATGCAACAGAGTTGAACGTGTAGCCGGCATTTCGAGACTGGGTTGGTGGGTTCTTTTGTATCTCATAACGGTCGAGCCGCTTCGAGGCCACGGTAGGATCGGTGCCTGAGCATACCAACGGATTGCTCTTGATAGATTGGAATCGCATAAAGGGGTTACGTCTTACTCCCAATGGTAGCTTCTCAGTTTTCGATGGTTCGGGGGCGGGTTTCGGTCGAGGAGCAGGCGATGTTTCTTCTTCGGGTTCCTCGTAAATTTGATCGTTGGGGTTTTGGAAGAGGCTTCCACTGGCGGTACGACGAGAACCACTGCTTCTCCGACGTTGCTTAAAGTCTGGCAAATCCGAGATGGCTTTGGCTAATGCCGGCGACTCGTACTTCTTGCCCTTAAGTTCAAAGCACCCTTTGGTTGGCGAAGTGGCCGACGATTCATTCCCAGTAGCAGATGCATCCGTACTTCCTCCTGGCCCGTTGCTCTGCAAGCTACTGCTCCTGCTCCCTGAGGCAGCACTTCCCATCGAATGTCGCTTTCGCAGCTTGGAATTGGCCCGCTGCAGATCCTGATCCTTGGGCTCAACGCTGCGACTTCGCTGCGTGCTATTCTTCCTACCCAGACCGGGATAAGAGTATGGCGCGTGTGGGTTGTTCTCCGCTGCATTTGGATTGCGGTGCTTCCAGACCAGCTCGGCGGCTTCGTCCCGTGCCGCCTCATATATCTTCCCCTCTGTTGCAAGCTCAAGATCCTCCATCGCCACACGGATGGCGCGGGCTTCATCCTGCTCCACCTGTCGCTCCTGGCGTTCTCGGTATATCATACTTGGCGTTCGCGTGTGCGAGGAGGATCGTGAGGTTTCTCTTCCACGAGGCGCCTGTACAAGTGGCCGTCCAGGGGCTCCGACTTTTTCCATGCTGGTTCTTGACGTTGTTCGGCGGTGCGACCCTGGCTCTTGCGAGGCGGAGGGTTGGGCGTCGGCATCGGCAGCGGGGTCTGTGAAGGTATGTTGCAGCGCAGCCGCAGCTGATGAATCAGAGTTCCGGTTGGGTGTCCTGCTGGACCAGGCGTTGAAATGCGCAGGCGCAGGACGTGCTCCAGTAGGGCGGGCGGGGCGGTTTGTGCGAAGATCTTGTAGGTAGTTTTCTTCACGTATAAAGTCAGAACCTTGGCCAGCATATAATCCTGCTTGTAAACCTTACTCATCTGGGACTGTGAGTAGTACGCTCCAGGCCCTGGCGATGAAGCGCCTTCTCTTTCCTTGGATGCAAACATGTAGCGTCGGTGTTTACTGCTCTGTTTATGTGGCGTCAAAGGTAATGACAAAAGTACGCAAGCGCAAGTATTTTGATAAGTAGACTAGTAGTGAATTGAACAAGTTTGAAAGAATAGAAAGACAGATATACGAATCAAAGCCGCAGACAAGCGGTGGGGGGAGGGCGCGGTCGAGGTGCTGCCCGTAGCTTGTTGCTATTCGTTGGTTTCCCATGGCAACTGAGCCTGTGACGTCTTGACCGCTTCCCGTACATCTAACCCCTGACTCAGCCGCACTATCCCCGGATCTGCGCTCACCATGTTATTATTGCCTGTACGGCGGTTACAATATCAAGCGACATATACACTGTTCTGGTAGAATCGATCATATCGCCTATGCGTTCGCGCTATCCAATCCCGTCGTTGATTCCCCACAATTCATCCTTCATGCCACCAATGACTATAGTAAACGTTGTATTCAAGAGGCAGTATGTATTCCTATGTACAAAATACTATAAAGTACAAAGCGAAGATTACCTCTGATGCAATTCCGGTGTTCGGCCTCGAGGTCGGTGTATGTATATACCAATAGTCTAGTCTGTTGTGGTCCCGCAAGTAAATCTTCCAAAAGTAAGTCAAAGCCAAAGCGGGTATACTGCTCTACAACAATAGCGTCAAGTCGTCAAGTCCGATACTCTGATTCATGTAAATTCTCATCTTGTGCCGAAGATATTTGCTTGGTTGTTGTGCACTTGACTGACCGACTCCCATCCCGTCGTCACGCTTTCCAGCATCGAGTCCCATGATGCATCGGCCATTACTGGCAGACCAGCCCCAGCATTGAGTGCAGCGTAGTCCCATTCGCTGCCCACTATGAGGCCATCACCGTAACCGGTACTTCCCATATCTCCTGAGGTATCGAAGTTGTTCATGCTAGAAGCTTCGTTCGTGAACACGAAGCCTGGGAAGACGGTGGAACCATTAGGCGCCAAATTAGAATAGGGTACCTTTGGTGATGCGCGGTATGGCATATGAAGCTCGTCTTGTTGGCCAGGTGAGTATGAAGACTGCGACGTTGAGCCGCCGCGTGATTGTGAACTGATGGTTACGGGACTATCGTGATCAACGCCCCCAGAAAGATCCATTTCACTTCCATCTTGAGGTGCAGACCAACCAGGTGTGAATTCATGGGACCCTGTAGTTGCAAGAGCTTCGTGTGACGACATATGGGGCGCCGTCCGCAGGTCGATGTTGTTGATGCTGCTAACATGAAATGGTGGACCTGGTGCGTTGCTCGCATACTGTGTACTGCGTGTCGAGGTCGTATTCACCCGACTGTTATTCTCAGCTATATTGACGGATTCATCCGATTGTTGCTCTTCGGGTACATTGATCATAGGATTGCATCGGAATTGATGCGTGGTGCCGCGGGTGGCAGTGAACTATAGACAAAAACGGTCAGCACTCTCCGATTGCAAAGAACTCGAGTCTGAGACTGACCTTGGTCGTAGGTTTTGTCTGCTGAACACCTTCGATACCGGCGTGTTCGATTTCAATGTCTAGCTGTGCCAGGAAAGACTCGGTGAGTGGATTCTTCCTGCGTAGAGCGTGCATAGCTTGGATTAGGAATTTTAACGAGGCGGCCATTTGTTGATCTTTTGGTCGAGTCTTTAGGTATTGGACAAAGACCCTCGCTGCCACATAGACACAGAAGGATATGAAGGGGTTCATCTGTTCAAAGTCAACTCGGATCACTCGCTTCTTCTACAGTATTGGAACTTACTGCAGAAAGATCCATGTGACTGATCATCCGCATAAGGCTGGCAACTTCTGCTGCGGCCGTTACACATCTGATCTTGCTCTCATTGGCAATGTTGACCCATAATCGATGTTTATCTGCTTTGAAGATTGCTGCCTGATGAAGACATATTGCTGAGGTGTGGATGCACATATTTGTGAAGACGACGTTGGGATCTGAGAGTCCTGAAGGTAACCGCATATGGTCAGGCAATCCCAGCGATGTTTGGAGTAGCAGTTGCTCAATGTCACGATGTCGACTCCAGTAACCGCCATTGATGTCATCGTCCCTATCGTCGGGACCAGGCCGATGTAGATGCAGTAGGTTGCGACCGAGCATTGCTGCCGTCAAAACGATTCCGCCAGATGGTTGAAGGTTCGCTACGCCATTGGGTTGCATAGCTTGCTCCAGTGACACTGTAGACATTGGTCTGCTTTTCTCGAACGCTTCCTCGCTTGCCGGCAAGTTCGTCAAAATCTGGATCAAAGTTAGCCCAGTGAGAACACGAGCCCAGTTTTCTGCCTACATCGTGTTCGTCGATAGCCATTGGCCAGCCTGTGCCAATACTGGCATACCGATCGACACAGAAAGCCATCCAGAAAGTTCGCCTTCGCTCTTCGCGCTCTGTCCAATCTTTCGGTTGAGGCAGGCATTGTTTTACGTCCAAACCTAGCCCATCCAAGCGATGGAGTTGCATCATCTGAGCGAGTCGAACAGCCCTACCAGCAGATAGCCATGCTCGTGGAAAATACATGTTCTTGAACTCGTACGTGCATATCAAAATCCATGACTGGCAATGTGCCAGTGTAATGGTTGCTTCTCCATGGCCCTTCATTTCGTCCATTTGCGCATATTTCCTTGCTCGTTGGTAAAAGTGCTCGTGAAGCGCCTCGTATTTGCTGCTGACAGATGCTGCCATGGCCCACATGATGTATCGTAGGCATATCGGTGGTTGCATATGGGGGGCGAGGTCGAGCGCCGCGAGAAACCGTGGTCTGTGTATGACGGGTATGGAGAGATGAACTTTGGAAAAGTAGACTTCGTATCTACTGCGCGTTAGCAACGATCACGACGCTGGCTGCAGCGTCTTCATACAGATCATCTACGACTTCCTGGGGTGGCAAAGGCTCTTCTAATCCAAGCCCTATTATGTCTCCTGACATGCATTGTTCTGTATCGTGTTGAGGAGTTGCAAAATTTGGGATATAATTAGTGCTGGGTAGTGTTGGATTTATGGTGTTGGCGACATGTTCAGATGCGGAGTTCTGGCGGGTTGCGTCTTTACTTGTCTCGTTTGCGTCCTGTGTCTTCAACAACGCCTCAACTTGTTCTGGAGACTGTGCGTCAGCGCAAATAGCCACAGGCTGCATGCGCTTCCTACTTACGGAGCCGTTGTTCGAGCAGCTTCACGTAACCACGTTTGGGCCCGCTTTTCTTCCGCACTTGATCGTAGGCACAATCGTGGGTCAGGCGTTTGCAGGTTGAGCATGACGGTCGTGCACCGTCGCATCGCAACTTTCTCTTCCTACACAACACACAGGCGATCCTCTTGACTTTGCTCGAGCCGTCTTGTTGTGTTTCTTGATCATCAGCTGTATTAGACTCCTGGAGCTGCTGGGACAGGTCGTTGAAGAAGCTCTCGTCCGGCGATTCGGCCACGTTGGAAGGTATACTCATGGTGGATATGAGCGGTTGATTGTTCCAGGCAGATAAAGGGTGCGCGCTGGGCCAGAGAAACCGCACCCCACGTAAGCACGATTCAGAAGTGGGGGGGGGGCTCTGATTGAAACGATTCCTCCAGCCTAATGGTTCGAGTCCCGGCTACAGGTCGAGTTGTTGATGTGGTAGTGACTTGAGCACGGGTGGTGTTGGTAGGCGGAAAGGCTAGTGGACGTCGCAGTTCTGCAATGCGAATGAAGATGAAGGAGTCGATGTGTGCAGGCATGGGCTTCCTTGGTGTGGACTGGATCTGCAGCGTCGTCTTAGGCCTGCTGCCTTGAACGTGTCGAACGCACGTTGACCACCTAGACTAATTATGTCGGATCTCCCGTACATCTGGGCTGCCAACAGGAATCCCCGTTGGTGGTTTCTCAGCTGGCGTCCCAGCCAATTCCGTTCAGGGTTAGCTTTGCGCTGCCTGCCACAAGCGACGTGTCGCATTGGTCAGCTACTCTATGGCGTAAGTATATGAGTTCTTTATGCAGGTGCAGGTGCGCGAGACGCGCCTAAGTGGGGGGAGTTAATTAGGCCCAACAGAGACAAAAATGCGACCGATCTTGCAGGCGTTATATCTTGTGTCATGCTGAATGTCGATGTGATGATCCATGGGGAACTGGAATGGCGATGCTTAGAGGCTGACAAGACAAGTTGCTCGTACCAGCGGATAAGAGCGAATAGGGGCAAATGCGTCCGAAAAGTATCGCCGAGCTACATTAAAGTAATAACGAGGCCAGATAGCGTACATGTATAGAGCTTAGCAGCATACCTGGATTTTAGGTAAAAACTCCGAATGTCGGTTGAGAGGTCAGCTGGGCGGCGTACGATGGAATGGTTTGTCGGAATAAACAGCATTGGTTCATCAAGGTATGTTCATGGATGGTGCTGCTGAGGCAGTATATAGTACAAATACAGTGTGAACTCGAGCGTATGTATACAGCTCTCGGTCTACTTTGACCTGCGCTTTCCTTGATTGCGCGGTCGGTCTTGAACAAGGAAGGTATGCTTGTTCCTCTTGTGCCTTGTCTTGTAGCCTCCCTTTGCGGGTGTTCCCCATGGACTGACAGGATGCACGTTACCCTTTGATTTACCACGACCACCACCGTGGGGATGATCAGCTGGGATATGTTAGCATGTTGCAGACGATGAATCGATAAGCCAGAGCACTGACCTGCGTTCATGGCGACACCGCGGACTTCGGGTCGCTTTCCTAACCATCGTGAACGCCCAGCCTTTCCAAGCGATGTAAAGTGTGACTGCGGGTTGCTGGCAACACCAATGGTACAGCATGCGTCGGCGCTGACCTTGCGGATTTCTCCGCTTTGCAACCGGATGATGACATGCTTAATCTCTGTGCTGCTGCCCTTTTCTACTTCCTCCTTGTTGACGATAATAGCATAGGTGCCTGCACTCCTGCAGAAGACGCCGCCGCCCTGAGACTTGGAGCCAACATTGTAGACTTGGGAGCCGAGCGGCACCATGTGGATAGGAAGGCAGTTGCCACGGGCCGCTGTCTTAGCAGCCAGCATACCGGGATCGATGCCACCACCCATGCTGGCAATCAGCTCTCTGGGGATGCCGCTGCGGTAGCTCTCGACCTCGTCTCCAGCGCGCATTCCATCGGCAGCAATGATGTAAGACTTTTCCCCGGTTGCCAGGCGTGTGAGGAGGGCCAGATGTGCGCTCCGGTTGGGGTCATATTCTATGCGCTCGACGATATGCTTGCCAGGCAGGTAGCGCTTGTAGTCGACAATCCGTATGCGCCTCTTGTGACCGCCGCCTCGGTGTCTCACTGTGACCCGGCCGGTGTTGTTCCTCCCTCCCAGGTGCTGTCCCTTTCGGGCAATGGTGAGCTTGAGATACGGTCGTCCCTTCCACAGGTGGTCATTGACGGGGCGCTTGAGATGGCGCAGTCCGGGTGTGCGGGGCTTGTATGTACGCAAAGGGATGAACCGGTCTCTCCGCGAGCCTTCCTGCTTGAGTGTGGCAGCGTCGACAGTCACAGCGGGCTGTATGGATGCCGATGATGGTGGTGGTGGTGGTGGTGGCTGCTTTACACTGGCGGCATGGACCTGTGCGTAGGTACGGGCAGAGCGCCGGGCGGCGCACAGCTGCACAGACTGGAGGCGACTCCATATCCGGGGCTGCAGCATTGTGTCGTCGGGAGCCCGGGGGCGGTGGATGGGTGGCGGGGATGCAATTGCACAGCTGCTTTGCGGGCTGGTGCTGGCGGTGTCACGAATAATTCTCCAACCGGCCGGACTGGGCCTAGCGCAGGACGGGCGGGGGAGCGCCTGCCTGCCCTGGCCTGGCCTGCCCGGCGCGATGGCCTAGCAACAACCAGCGTCTGCTCTGTCACCCATCACAACACGCACCCGCCCGCCAGTGTCGCTCACCCGCACTGCACTGCACTGCGCTGCCTCATACCGACTACGCGACATCCAGCCCGCCTCTGCGCCTCGCCATCTGCCCTCTCGCCAGCCGCCATCGCCGCTACGGAAACGCGTTGCGTCACGGCCTCTTCTTCAGCGTAAGTTTGCATACGCGCCTGTGGGGCGTGCACTGTTGCCTTTGCCAGCCTCGACGGCCATTTTGGCGCGTGGGACGTGGAAAGCCAAGCTAGCCGGCCCTCGCTCAAAACACACAACATACCCTCTCACTCCCACACACAACATTCCTTGGTGCACCTCCTCCCTCGCCCAACTTCCACCTTCCTTCCTGTGCACGCCGTAGCTGGACCTCTACCCCGTCCACTCAATTAACCCGTCCAGCTCTCCAAGGGTTAGTCTCTCCTGCTGCCTCGTCACGTCGCCCTCACCCTCGCTGCTGCACCCTGTCGAGCGTGTCTGCTCCTCCAGCGTTCGTGAGCATCGACCGTAGTTCGCTCGTCCAGCCTCGTGCATGCCCTGCGCGCGAGTCGGTGATCCGCTGCTGTCGGCCTGCCACCTCCGACGCGCCCTGCTCAAGCTCCATCGAATTCTGCTAACCTCACCAAACAGTGCATCGCAACACATCAAACATCAGCCATTACACACTGCACATCTACTCCAACACCTGGATACCTCTTTAGCTTTGCTTAGCATACCTAATATTGCTTGCCATGCCTCCAGCAGTACGTCATTGCCCATTTGCTGCGTCCCTCCCCAAGGCCCACGACGCGGCGGGCACGTGCATACCTCGCATACAGGTCATTAACACGCTCCAACAGGTTCGATCTACGAGGCAACGCGCCGTCACGAATGAGAATGATGAAAACGCCACTACGACACGCTTGACGCGTGCAAAGGCCGCCAACTTGGGCGCCAACGAGTCGGCAGCAGACGTGCCCAAGAAGGCTCTTCAGACAAAGAAGTCCACTGCTACTCTCGGCGCGAACGGTGCCGCGACGCGAAAGCGTGCGGCTCTTGGTGACGTCAGCAATGTCACAAAGCAGGATGCCCTGGGTGCCGGCGCAAAAGACGGAAAGAAGCCACTGGCTACCAAGGGCCAACTCTCAAAAGCAGCACAGCCAACCAAGATCGAGAAGTCATCACGGGCTGCTTCGACGCGTTCCATTCTACAGCAAAAGGAAAAGATCTCCACATCCGACCTCAAGAAGCGCCCAGCTAGTGGCAACGGTATCACAGGTCAGCCAGCAAAGAAGCGCGGCGCTGCCGCCGCAAAGCCAGTCAAGGCGGAGCCAAAGGTTGACGTAAAGGAGGACGTCAAGGAGGAAGAAGACAAGGAGCAAGAAGAAGAGAAGGAAGAGCAGGTAGAGGAGGAGGAGGAGGAGAATGTTGAGCCTCAAGAAAAGAAGGTGGTTGAGGAGGACAATGTCAAGCAGAGCAAGGGCTCAAAGAAGGAGGTCGAGGCACCCATTACTGAGGTCTTCTACGACGGCCCGGATCTAGACAAGGAGGATGTCGACGACCCGCTCATGGTGTCTGAGTATGTTGTCGAGATCTTCGAGTACCTGAAGGAGCTTGAGATTGCCACCATGGCCAACCCCGACTACATGGAGAGCCAAACAGAACTTGAGTGGAAGATGCGCGGCATTCTTGTCGACTGGTTACTCGAGGTCCACACCCGCTTCCGCCTCCTTCCCGAGACTCTCTTCCTTGCTGTCAACATCATTGACCGCTTCCTTTCCACCAAGATTGTCCAGCTGGACCGTCTCCAGTTAGTTGGCGTTACTGCCATGTTCATCGCCTCCAAGTACGAGGAGGTTCTCTCTCCTCATGTGCAGAACTTCCGCCATGTTGCTGACGATGGCTTCACCGAGGAGGAGATTCTTAGCGCCGAACGCTTTGTCCTTGCTGCCCTGAACTACGACCTGAGCTACCCCAACCCCATGAACTTCCTCCGTCGGATATCAAAGGCCGACAACTACGACATCCAGACTCGTACACTGGGCAAGTATCTCTTGGAGATTGGCTGCCTGGATCACCGCTTCCTCGCCCACCCCCCTAGCCAGGTTGCTGCTGCTGCCATGTACCTCGCGCGTCTTGTTCTTGAGCGTGGCCCTTGGGTATGTTACTGTCGTGCCCCATACAGGTGGTCTATATCTAACTTGAATAGGACGCTACCCTTACACACTACGCCGGTTACACTGAGCAGGAGATCCAGCCTGTTCTTGAGCTGATGATCGACTACCTCTCCGGCCCTGTTGTACACGAGGCCTTCTTTAAGAAGTATGCCAGCAAAAAGTTCTTGAAAGGTAAGGGTTACTCACCATCTACTCTCCATGTGCCCAAGACTAACACGAGATGCAGCATCCATTGTTCTTCGCAAGTGGGCCAAGGAATACGTTGCTGCCTACGGTAACGCACTCCAAGAAGAGGCCACTGTCCCCTCCAAGACCAAGAGCGTGCGCTAAGCGTGTGGGTTCTTGTTAGGCAATACCGGTCATTGGCTTATGTGTCGCAAAGCTATTCATTACCGCCGGCATGGGAACGAGTAGTGATTGACGAAGTTCAGGTCCCGACCGGGAGCCAAAATTTACGATTGCATCCAAACCAGGCTATTCATGTTTGCATCTTGGCTAATACCATCTTCCGGTCGGCGTTTAATACATGGGATGCAAGTTGGTTGTTCACTTCATTGTTGGTTC
Source organism: Bipolaris gigantea (assembly GCA_030558545.1). Taxonomy (NCBI): domain Eukaryota; kingdom Fungi; phylum Ascomycota; class Dothideomycetes; order Pleosporales; family Pleosporaceae; genus Bipolaris; species Bipolaris gigantea. Next base: position 84,094 of record JALPSE010000063.1, read on the forward strand.
TTCTTTCCTCCCTAAGTGGTTTTTTTTGTTTGCTTGGAAACGGAGTTGCTGGCGTCCATCTCCTATCAATGGAGGCGCAACGAGGGGGGATGTTTTTCTTTTCACCTTTTCAGATCGCACTTTACCTCATTTCTTATAGCGGCTCTGGATACTCGCTCATGGCTTAGGCGATCCAATGTACCAGGAACAGTATGATATGAGAGAGGTTTTTATTCCTTTGTGGACCTGTATGGAGTGTGTCTGTTTGTGGTGTGTGGTTGTGTGTGTGGAAGGGGAGTGGGAAAAACATGGTCATTTGGCACATCAGATATGGAGATATTCCTTCTCCGCACGTGTATGAGTAGTGTGTGTGTGTGTGAATTGCGCACTGTTTGGGGAGTGTAGTAGAATGGAGCAAAGCATGTTGAATAATCCGGCCGTCTTTGCGGGACTTGTGGTATGACAGATGTTTGCGGTACCTCTTTTGGAATCACGTCATGTGTCCTCGATACGCCCCCCCAAACATCCCCAGCCATGTCGAGCCCGTTGTGGTGTTTCGGCCGCGAAACGCCATAGCTCCACGGTCTCGCGTCGCGTACGCCCTTGGCTCGAAAGCAAGCAACACGGTAGTGGCACGTCATGCGTGTCTACACCGCGTTGCCGCATCACGTCGCCTTCCCTGGGCCGACTAGTCCCATGCAACTACGCACGAAACCAGAAACGCGGGACTGCGCCTAGCTCTCTAGCCGAATCCCTCTCGTACCAGCCAACCAAAGCAAATGTCATCATCGTCGGTGTCCGTCAAACCCGTTCCTCCCGGGAAATGGATGCAAATGGATGACATGGTGGGTGGTTCTCGGCTTGTTTTTTTTTCTCCTCCCCCCCCCCTAGCCCCCTCGGCCACAAA